>BLSH010115785.1:93084-105480 GCA_018402905.1 Glandirana rugosa
ATAGAGAAAAAAAAAAATATATATATATAAAAAATAATTAAAAAAAAAAAAAAGTCCATGTATGTTTCTCTCTTTTTGTTTTTTTTTTCATTATTATACCGTGACTTTACGTTTATTTGTTTCGTTTTTTTTGCTCAATATGTATATATCAACGGTTGTTGAAACACATATCGTTCCGTTTGCAAGTAGGTCGGATGTAATCTGTATGTAAAGGATCTGGATCGAGGGCTACACTAGACCCAACGCGGACGGGGGGTAGCTGTGGGGTCTCCCTTGTTCGACACAGTTTCCACTCTCCGCCGCGTTGGGTTATCAATGATTTCGACGTCACCAGTTCCGTACCGGGTCCTTTACCCATTGTATTCTAAATTGTCAGTCATTGGCGACTCAACTTCACATCGGGAGCTAGGTCTAGGAAATGTATGTCTAATGTAGGCTGGATGAACGTTTGCCTTGCTATACACAAAGTTGTTGGCAACTATATATGTATAACTCGTTTTTTTTGCTTTGTTTATTTGCATTTCAGTGCCATATTATTACTTTTTTTTTTGTTTTTCTCTCTTTGTATGTACCTGAAAAAAAAAAAAAATTAATAAAAAATATATATATATAAAAAAAAAAAGAGATATAAAAAAGAGGTGTCATGGTCGCCATAAGTGCATCGGTGAATTTCACACTATATCATAGCGAATCGATTGACGGTGGTAGATACTTAATCCTCTCAGTTACGATTGACAACAGCCCTCTCACCATTGTTAATGTTTACGCACCCAACGCAGCCCAAAGAAAATTCTATGACACCATACTCTCCAAACTAGCTCCCTACAAATCTGCACCCTTAATACTCTTTGGAGACTAATTCCTCAAAATGTAGAACCTCCAAGCTCTTGAATTATTGAAAAGAGAAGATTTGTATGCTCCCTGGAGGTGTTTACACGACTTGGAAAGAGATTATACTTTCTACTCCCCTCCCCATTAGTCTTACTCTTGGATTGACTTATTCATTATGAATAAACATATGTTACAATCCATAACAGAAGCAAAAATCGGCGCGATCACTTAGTCTGACCACGCGCCGATTACAATTGAAATATCTGCCTTTAATCAATCACCTAGACAAACAATATGATGATTGAACACCTCCTTTCTTAGCAATCCTTTATTTGAACCTCAAATAAAATCCGAGATTGAGAACTTCTTCCAGTAATGTGAACTCTGTAAATGATCATGCTGTGACTTGGAATGCCCAAAAGGCTTGTCTACTAGGTCTCTTCATAAAGCTTGGGGCATATGCTAGAAAAATTCATTCAGTTATGAAAGAGTCTTTACTAAAATAGATCCGTGATCTAGAGCTAGGAAACAAACAAAATCCCACTGCTATCACTTCCAAAACACTAAAAAGTCTTAGATATCAACTTAGCAAGCATCTTTGAGCCAAATTTGACTATTATGTCAAACGTCTAAGACTGCAGTCTTACACATCAACCAACAAACCGGGAGCATTCCTGGCTAAACATATAAAAAGACAACTCTCCAACAAAAAATTATTTCCTTACAAACTCTCAAGGCAAGCACCTAAGCAATCCTCTCGACATAGCAAACAAGTTTAGTTGCTTTTATGCCAAACTTTATAACCTTTAAGAATCAGACCCAAAAGCATCCCCCACACAAGAAGATATTCTAAACTTCCTTTCCAAAATTCATCTTCCTTCCATCTCTCCCAAGCAATGTAAATCCCTCTCGGCACCCTTTACTCCAAATGAAATCCTCAAAGTCATAAAAAGAGCAAGTCCACATCTTACAGGGTCCATATCAGACAATGTATTCAATGTATAATGTCTCTGTTAAGATAATTATCAATTCAACAATATAATACTAATAAAGGAAAGGAACATATACCAGATCTTATGTGTAACTATAAGTTTAGGATCCTTGACTAAAATTTAACTAGGGTTCTCTAGTGCTCACCTATAGAAAAAGTGATAGTTCTGTTCAGTTATTTATTCATTTTAATGTAGGTTATGTTCCACCTTCTTCCATCCTTCTCAGCATACTAGAAAGCCACATGACAAAAAATAAAGAGATGTAAAGAAGCAAAGGAATACTGCCTTTCAAAACGATGTACCTAGGAGTAGTTACCCTTTCCCTTTGCTTAAATAAATAACTTTTAACCTTGAAAATTTGGAAATTTTCATGCATAGGAATATAGAAGATTTGCATTTAATGTCCAATCCAGCTTGAGTAAAAAAGAATAGAATAGGCTCCTCAGCAGCTTGTAAAAATAGAAAAATAGTCCTGACTGCTACTCTCACCTTATTTGTGGTAACATTCCCCACAAAAACACAGATCAAGCAATGTGGTGCTGCTCCTCTTCCAACACACTTTCACTGCCCAGGGCATTAAGGAGCCACCATGGGAGAATGCTACTGAGAGTAGCATCACATTATTTGATGGTGCTGATCTCTGCAGCATTTTGATTGCACTAGCTACAGGATCCATGATGTGACATTTGAAGTTGGGCTTTAAAATATGAGCCAACAGTAATCTTACAAAATATAAGTTTATGTACAATTGCTGTTTTTTTTTTTTTTTTTAAGTTAACTTGTGACAGACTAGACAGACTATAGATAGTCCAAGGATTTATACATTCTTAACAAGCAGTAAATAAGCTCAAATAGAAGCCTTTACTGACTTCTGTAGCTGGCGCTGTGGATCAATTCATCCTTTAAATTAACACCCTGACATCCTCTAAGGCAGGCCATAGATGGTGATAAGAGATTTGCACAATTCCCCCATCAACATAGACAGTGCTTACAGGGGAATCCCTCCTTCTGAGCAATTGTCTTTTTCCGGTGGGGGGGGGCGAGTGGAGGAAGCCATCCCTACCAAAAGAAGACAGTGATTATCACTTGCGGCTATAGCAGCCACTTGCAATAAGTGCAAGTGAATCCTGCAGGCTGGTACACAAGTTGATTGATCAATCTACTTAGTAAATTCACTTTGCCCATTAATGCTTTGAATCTTGACCAGCTCCTGCCGAACTGGCCAAGATTCAAACTCTCTGTGGCCGGCATAAGTTATTTTCTCAGCAGCTCTGCTCACCCTCTCCAAGATCTCCTGATATGTTTTCACATTAGAGATAAGAAGGCTTGAGGGCGGCCAAGTCACTTCTGGAAGGGGGATAGGAGCTGAGATAAATGACTTGAATGGCTTCAGGGATTCTGCTGTGAACTTTAAGGATGTAATTTTCCATGATTTGCAACTACATAAATCAGTGAGGGCTTGTTTAACCACTTCCTTACCAGCGTATTATAATAATACGCTGGCAAGGTGCAATCCCCATCCTGGGTGGATGTCATATGACGTCCTTCCATTGTCGCCGCTCTGCGGCCTGCATTGAGGCGATCGGGTGAGACCCTCGGGACTCGGGCCATCCGTGATCGGGGTAAAGAGCTAAAAAATTGTCTCTTTACCACGTGTCCGGCTGTGTCCTATCACAGCCGGTCACTTCTGACATTCTCGTGCATCCACGTGGACGCCGCTCGGGCGCGCACTCGGGGGTGCACAGTGCGGCGATCAGGGTTGAGGCTTGTCCCTCGGACAAAGCCCAATCCTGATCAGGGTAAAGAGCTAATGAAACTGGCTCTTTACCAAGTGACCAATCACAGCCGGTCACAGAATGTCAACAAACCATCTGAATACCCCACTACCTGTTACTGGGCCATCAAAGTACCCGAGTACCTGTCACCTGCCCATCAGAGTACCCGAGTACCTCAGTATCTGTCACCAGCTCACCTGAGTACCTGAGTACCTGTCACCAGCCCATCAGATTACCTGAGTACCTGTCACCAGCCCATCAGAGTACCCGAGTACCTGTCACCAGCCCATCTGAATACCCGAGTACCTGTCACCAGCCCATCTGAGTACCCATCACTAGCCCATCTGAGTACCTGTCACCAGCCCATCTGAGTACCCAAGTACCTGTCACCATCCCATCAGATTAACCAAGTACCTGTCACCAGCCCATCATAGTACTCGAGTACCTGTCATTGAAAACATATTTTTTTTACACAAAGTTGTCAGTTTATATATGTCTAACACATAGCATGTACATAGCAAAAATTACCCCCCAAAATACATTCTGCTACTCGTCCCCAGTTTGCAATACCACATGTGTGAGTCTGTTATTGAGTACCCGGATACCTGTCACCAGCCCATCTGAGTACAGGAGTACCTGTCACTAGCCACATAGCATGTACCCGAGTACCTGTCACCAGTACATAGCATGTACATAGCAAAAATTACCCCCCCAAAATACATTTTGCTACTCGTCTTGAGTATGGCAATACCACATGTGTGAGACTTTTACTGAGTACACGAGTAGCTGTCACCAGCCCATCTGAGTACCTGTCATGTAACCAGCTAACACATGTCTTATCTGTTTCCTACCTTTGCTGCATGTGTCCAGTTAGAGGCCGGGCCTCCCTCATCTGTGTGGTTTATTAGGCCCTCTTCAGCTGGTCTCCGCCCCAGGCCTTAATTGGTAACAGGATGTAAGCCTGGCAGTACAAGGCTGCATTGCTGATCAATTTTTGTCCGTGTTTGGCTTGTGTCTGTGATTGTCTATTCGGTTGCTCTGAGTCTTATCCATATTCTGATCCTTGGCTTGTCTGACTATCCCTTCTTGCCTGTTACCTCGACCTTCGGCTTGTCTTTGGTTTCTCCTGTCTTCTGGTTGCCCTGACCCCTTGCTATTCCTCTCACTATTCTTACTGTTCCTGTGCTGTTGCTTCCCCTCTATCACCTGGGGTCAACCGAGCGAGAGCTAGGGGACCCTAGGGGCCGCGACCTGGATCCAGTTACAGCCAAATCCATCCTCACCACTAGAGGCTCTGGTGAACACCCACTGGCTCTTAGATTCCGTGCCCTGGGAAAACCGATGCACTAGCTCCCTGAGTTTCAGTGTTCGTGCTCTAGGGAGCCCTCTCCCCGTATCAGCCGGTACTACCTAGCAGCAGTCAGCCATAGGTCCACAACCTTGTGGTGCGCTACACTATTTTGATGCGATTTGCACTCCAGTGGTACGCACCTGTCACCAGACCCCATTGGAGTTGTGACAGTTTGATCAGCCATGGACCCGGCTGATGTGCCGCTACCTGTAGATGATCCGATGCAGGGCATAGTCCGCAGACTGGAGACACAAGAGGCTAATCAGATGCAGGTGATGTGATTCCTGCAAGATTTGGCGTCCCGCTTTGACCAGCTCCAGTCCTCCCTGGGATCTTCTGTCCAGCAAACCCCACCACGGCCTGTGGCCATGTCGGTTCAGTTACGCTTGCAGCAGCCAATCCATTGCAGTCACCGGCTCCGTCCCTGTACTCTGGAGACTCTAAAACCTGCAGGGGGTTCCTCAGCCAGTGCACCATTCATTTTGAGCTTCAGCCTCAAAATTCCCTGTCCGATCGGGCGAAGGTGGCTTACATTATTTCTCTCCTATCCGGCGATGCTTTAGCCTGGGCTGCCCCTCTGTGGGAGAAGAGTGACCCCATGGTCTCTAGCCTGTCTAGTTTCCTAAAACTCTTCCTAAACATCTTTGAGGAACCAGGTTGTGTCTCCTCAGCAGCCAGCGGCCTTTTACGCTTCCATCAGGGGTCTCTTTCTGTGGGCCAGTATGCCCTCCATATTCATATTCTGTCTGCCAAGTTGAATTGGAACAACGAGGCCTTGGTTTCAGCTTTCTTACAGGGCCTCTCTGACAGAGTGAAGGACGAATTAGCGGGTAGGATCATTCCTGCTGATCTGGGCGATGTGATCTTCCTGTGCACCCAGATCGACATTCGTTTCCAGGAGAGGACCCTAGAAAAAAGACATCTGCACCCCCTGGCCCTTAGTCAGCCTGAGCTCCCCTCTCTGCAGTCCATGGAGCACTCACTTTCAGCTGAGGAACCCATACAGCTGGTCTGGACCAGGCTATCTCACGAAGAGCGTGCTAGGCGCAGAGCCTTGGGCCTGTGTCTTTACTGTGGGGACAAGGGTCACCTTCGTGACACTTGCTCGCTGCGTCTGGGAAACGCTCGGGTCTAATACATCTGGAAGGTGGAATACTGGACCCAGAAACCTCACCTTCGCGTCTCTAGCTGTAAGTATTTCATTTGGTCCCGGTATTTCTTGATTCTGGAGCTGCGGGCAACTTTATGGACTGGAAAACGGCTTTTTCCATGAAGCATGGCCTTTAATCTCTCGCCACTCCATTGGTGGTCTCGGCGATCGATGGCGCCGTTCTTCCAGGAGGACCCATCTGCTTCCAGACCCTTCCTGTTAAGATGTCTGTTGGAATACTCCATCAAGAGTAGATATCCTTCCTTGTTCTACCTAAGGCCTCAATCTCCATCGTATTAGGTCTTCCCTGGTTACAGCTCCATTCCCCACACATTGAGTGAACTTCCGGGCAGATACTGGCTTGGGGTTCCTCTTGTTTCTCATCCTGCCTACGCAAGGTTGTCCCTAAAGAGAGAATTCCTGTTGCGCCACTTCAGTTTCCTCTGCTCTTCCCGCTGCTTATAGCGATTTCCAAGATGTCTTCTGCAAGAAATTGGCTGAAGTGCTTCCCCCTTACAGGTACTTTGACTGTGCCATTGACCTTGTTCCTGGAGCAAAGCTGCCCAGGGGTTGTACGTATCCTCTGTCCATCCCTGAGACCCAGGCCATGTCAGATTATATCTGAGAAAACCTTGGGAGGGGATTCATTCGGAAGTCCTCATCTCCAGCTGGAGCAGGATTCTTTTTCGTTACCAAAAAAGATGGTACATTAAGGCCTTGTATCGACTATCCAGTTTAAATGCGGTGACTATTAAAAACCGTTACCCCTTACCCTTAATTTCTGAATTATTCGACAGATTGAAAGAGGTCTCCATCTTTACCAAGTTGGATCTCAGGGGTGCCTACAATTTGATCTGGATAAGGGAGGGGGACGAGTGGAAAACAAGTTTTACGAATACCTCATGCCTTTTGGGCTGTGTAACGCGTCAGCGGTTTTTCAAAACTTCGTTAATGAGGTCTTCAGGGATTTGCTGTATCAATTTGTGGTCATCTATTTGGATGACATTCTAATCTTTTCAGACAATTTGCTTGCCCACAGGAACCATGTCCGGGTGGTACTTCAGCGCCTTAGGGAAAATAACCTGTACGCCAAGCTGGAGAAATGTTCTTTCAAATGTTCTGAGGTTCTGTTTCTAGGATGTTTTGTCTCCAGTTTGGGTCTTTGTATGGATCCCGAAAAGGTCTCGGCCATTACCAAATGGCCTCTTCCTGCCAGCCTCAAAGCCACTCAGCGATTTCTTGGATTCTCCAATTATTACAGGCAATTTATTAAGAACTACTCGGCTATTGCTGCACCTATTATTGCTTTAGGTCCACATCCTTAGGTCTGCAGTCCGCCATAGGTCTGCAGTCAGCCATAGGTCCACAACCTTGTGGTGCGCTACACTATTTTGGTGAGATTCGCACTCCAGTGGTACGCACCTGTCACCAGACCCCAATGGAGTTGTGACAGTACCCGAGTACCTGTAACCAACCCATCTGAGTACCCAAGTACCTGTCACCTGCCCATTTGAGTGCCCGAGTACCTGTCACCAGCCCATGAGAGTACCCGAGTACCTATCCACAGCCCATCAGAGTACCCAAGTACCTATCTGCAGCCCATCAGATTACCTGAGCACCTGTCTGCAGCCCATTAGAGTGCCAGTGTACCTATCTACAGCCCATCAGAGTACCCGAGTACCTATCTGCAGCCCATGCCTCATAGAATATACCTTGGGGTGTTTTCTTTTCACAATGGGGTCATTTTGTGGGTAATTCCATTGTTCTGGTGCTCCAGAACCTTCAAAAGTGTGATAGGTAGGAATGAAATTAGATGTGTAATGTATTCTCCTAGAATGACTGAAGGTACTACTTCAGTGTTTGCTTTCCAAAATGGGTAATTCCACTTTTCTGGTGCTCCAGTGCCTTCAAAAGTGTAATAGGTCGTTAAGAAATGTTATGTGGAGGGGCGTGGCCTGGCGCGCGGTGGAGATGGCTGCCTGAGAGAGAAGCTCCGGCTCTCTACGGGAGAAACAAAGCATTAAACACAGTCTAGAAGAAAGAATGGGCAAAATAGGCAAACAATTGCCGTTCAACAGCACACCAGCTTCCCAGTCAAGCAAAAATCTGACGGATTTATTCCGCACACAGCCCGGTACGGCGAGCGGTTCGGGGACACAGAAAGGACACTCACATCCCCACACGACAGCACCTAAGATGGCGGAGAACTCAGCCAAACAGAAGACACAGCCGGACCAGGAGGCCCTAATGAATCTTCTACAACAAGTCCCCAAAATGTCTGACTTGCAGCTCATTGCATCAGATATTAAGGGAGCTCTGACTGATGCTGTGGTGGAACTAAAGGACGAATTACGGGGAGTCTCGGATAGGCTCGAGCAGGTCGAACGGGCCGCAGGGCGCCATGATGCTGATATTGTGGACCTTCAACATCACGCAGCTCAATACCACTACCAAATGATTGAAATGCAGAGAAGACTGGAAGACCTCGACAACCGAGGCAGAAGGAAAAACCTTAGGATCAGGGGCATTCCGGAGACAGTCGAGCACGACCAGATTCCCTTGGCGCTCCAATCACTGTTTAACAGCCTCATCGAACGAGCCCAGGACTCGCCTATCGAGTTCGAACGGGCGCACAGAGCCCTCAGGCCGAAAGGAAGGGAAGGAGACCCGCCAAGGGATATAATCTGCTGTTTTGTGGACTTTAAACTCAAGGAAGAAATAGCATACAGAGCGAGGGAACAAGAGGAGATCCGCTTTAACGAATCCAACATAAAAATCTTTCAGGACTTGTCGCAAATTACGCTGGGACACAGAAGAGCCCTCCGGCCTATCCTAGAGGCCTTAAAGGAACGAAGAATCGTCTATAAGTGGCGTTTCCCGTTCGGCCTCTGTGTCACGGTCCAAGGACGTTCATTCACCATGCATACCCCAGCTGATCTTCCACAATTTTTTGAATTTACCAACATCCCCGAAATCCCGGTACCGGATTGGTACAGAGAATTCGTCATCCCTGAGATCTGGAAAGAACATATCCCGCCCGGCCCCGAGCAGCATACACCGAGACGCCGCCAACCCTTTACCCCTTATCGCAGAGGCAGAAGAGACCGAATTCCGGCTGCTGTTCCAGCCGCTCCTGAAGCCCCCGAGGCAGAATAGGACGCTCGGAGAAATAAGCACTTATCCCTCCAACTGAACTCAGATAAGTACACTGCCTCTTGTTTTTTCTATTTTTATGTTTTTGTTATCTCCTCACCTCCCAGCACCCGAACTCTGATCCAGACCTGTGCCTCCAGGCGTGACTCCATTATCAACCCCCGTCTCACGGTGCCCATGCCCCCCGCACTGAGAACAGAATCCAGGCATCCCGCATGCATACCCGATGATAGCCACCACCGGTTCCTTACCTGCTCTCCGTGAACACTGAGACTCCTCGGATTGGAGCTATTGTTCGTGTACCTGCCGCAAAGCGGACATCCAGACCTGGACTAGGAGGACACGTTCCCCCCGCCCGCATCTCACCCACCCAGAGCATACCACACACAATGCTGGCCGCTTGAATACAGACTGCTGGGCCGGATAACTTCTCCACCAGTACTCATATCTAGCCCCGGCTGTGAGTTCCCCAAGCAGGGACCGAGTGACAACCTCCCATCATCTCTTCTCCCCTCATACTTCCCCTAAAAGGCTCTATGGAAGTACCCACTCCCATTCTTTAGATGGATGATGAGACTTTATGGCAGCCACGAACACGGTTACATGATGGGGTTAACGGGCCATACAAACGGGGGTATGTGGGTGACAAGCGGGCACGCTGTTCGGGCCCCTCTCCCCCGTGAGCACCCCTGCTGGTCTTGGAAGCTGACAGATATGACCACCACTCAAATGTTCGGAAATGTTGTTGTTTAACGATATGTTCAATTTTGCCTAGATATAAGGTACTATAGTTACATGAATAGACTGTTATATGTATACATCTATGTTATACCACGGTTTCTCCCTTACACGGGAGCTGACTCTCTACACCCCGCGCTAGACCAACTTCCCCACCTTCAGTCCGGTGCAACCGGTCTGTCCCTAGAGAGGTTCCCCCCCCCCACAGTAGTGAATAGAGAGTACAACCCTCGATATTCACTAAACCCTCTCTATCCAAAGGGTACCCCTGAAGAAATATCTTTAATCGATATTTTCCTAATTACTGGGTTCCCCCCCCTCATCCTCCCCCCTTTTTCTTTTTCTCTTTTTTTTTGTATATCCCCCCCCCCCCCATCGCACCCCCTTGTACTAGTCACTTCTCGTACAAACCCTCCCCCTCAGCTTCATATCCCCTCAACTCATCAATATGCCAAATCACTACACACTTAAAGTTCTGTCCTTGAACATCAGGGGTTTAAACACACCTGAAAAAAGATCAGCTACCCTGAGAGAACTTCACAAGCAGAAGATCCAAATTGCGTTTCTACAAGAAACACACTTCAAAAGTCCCCAAATCCCGAAATTAAGCGATAGATATTACCCCACAGCATACCATGCCGCGTCCTCCAAAACCAAAGGAGTTGCAATTCTGATGGAGCGCAATCTACCCTTTGTCTTGAAAGCCCAAAAAAAAGACCCAGAAGGCAGATTTATATTTCTTAAAGGCACGCTCAATAACAAACCAGTGACTCTAGTGAACATTTATGCCCCTAACACTCGTCAAGTCCCCTTTATCAGAAAAGTCTTTGATCTACTAATCCACTTCCATGAGGGCATGATTATCTTGGGGGGAGATCTCAATGCTCCTCTCCAACCCCAGTTAGATTCCTCCTCAGGATCCTCAGCTCTCCCATACAAAGCACTGAGGCAAATCAGACTTCAATTCAATACTCTCTTTCTACACGATACCTGGCGCACCATACACCCAGACACCAAAGATTATACGTTCTTTTCCTCACCACACCAGAAATATTCGAGATTGGACTACTTCTTTCTCTCCCAAAATGATCTCCAGTACCTACAAAAAGCGACCATTGAACCAATGTACATTTCTGACCACAATCCCATTACTATAACACTGAGAATTCCAACCCAAGAAAGAAGAGATAAAACCTGGAGACTCAATCCCTCTCTTATCTCGAATCCCACCCATAAAACTCAACTGGAGATAGATCTGAAAAACTATTTTGAAACAAATGCAACCCCAGAAGTATCACACTTAAACACATGGCTAGCCCATAAATGTGTCATCCGGGGCTCCTGTATAGCTCTAGCCACAAAACTTAAGAGAGCTAACCAAGCTCAAATAGCAAACCTCACAAACAAGATTCATACACTAGAGGCAATACATAAATGCTCTCAGGCCCGGAAGACCTTTGATGAACTAACACAAACCAGGAGGGATCTCCTGGAGCTTCTAGAAGCACAGACCAGGAGGAAATTTCTTCTGTCCTCCAAACTATTCTATGAACAAGCCAACAAAAACGAGAAGCTTCTGGCGAGATACCTCCAAGAAAAAAAGAGTACCTCCACCATCACACAGATGAAAACCAGGGAGGGCACCAACACCAACATGTCAGATGAAATTGCTAATGTTTTTGTAGAATATTACTCCAAGCTTTACAATATCCCCAACACCACCCCCGCAAAATCATCACCCGACTACCGCTCACAGATGATTCGGTCATACCTTACAAACGCCAACACCCCAAAACTAACCCAAGAGGAAACTAAGGCCCTAGAAATTCCAATCTCACCGACAGAATTTATACAAGCCACCCAAAGCTTGAAACCAGGAAAAAGCCCCGGGCCAGACGGCCTTCCAGGCCTATACTATAAATCATACGCCACCGTCCTAGCCCCTCACTTCGCCAAAACCTTTAATACATTGGCTACAGAAGCCAACATGCCTAGTGACCTGCTACAAGCTTTCATCACAGTAATACCGAAACCAGGCAAGGACCCCACATTACCTACCAGTTATCGGCCCATTTCCCTATTAAATGTGGACATAAAAATATTTGCAAAAATCCTAGCTTCCAGACTCCTCCCCATCCTACCACGCCTGATTTCCCCAGACCAGGTGGGTTTTGTCCCCGGGAGAGAAGCCCGGGACAACACCATAAAGGCGATTGACATCAATCTCTGGCTTCGCAAAGCAGGCTTGGAGGGCTTCTTTCTTTCCACTGATGCGGAGAAGGCCTTCGACAGGGTAGCCTGGGACTTCCTGAGAGGGGTCCTCCAACACATAGGCCTAGGCGATTTCATGATAGCCAGCATATTAAGTCTATACTCTAACCCCTGTGCCAGGGTGAGGGTAAATGG
>BLSH010115785.1:143117-160859 GCA_018402905.1 Glandirana rugosa
TTTCCATCATAGGTAGTCTGATTTTGATTGTAAAAAAGATATAGTATAAAATAATCTGAATCGGGGATGGGAACGGGGACCCTCCCCCCCCCCCGCGAGCCTAGACGTAGGATTTTCGTTAAATGATTATGTCTAAATGTTTCTGTCGAATATATGTCAGGACGAGTGGTAATAACCGTGGGGAAGTACAAAACGTATTGACTCACTTACAGAAGTCTTTATTTACCTTTACATGGTTTAAATATAGCCGTCTTAGAAAATTAACCTCCAAGTTTCATTAAATTGTTTCTGTTAACAATAAAGTTGTATCTATAAGATTAATACCAAATATTAAGGAGGGGTGCCAATATTAGTGCACATGCTGGTTTTCTGTTTTTTCTTTATAATTAGAATATCTATGTTGAAATAACAATTGTCTTTGTTAAATTACTTTGAACCTCCAATTAAAAGATTCTGCCGATATAAATTTGGTACATTTCCATTTATTTCTGAAGACATTCACTCAGTTATGCAAAACATGAAGGGGTGCCAATAATGGTGAGCAGGACTGTATATAAGCTGTCTTTGTAAATCTGTATTAGTAAATTGCTTTTAGGATGCAGATCCGAGCGCCCCCCCCCCCTCCCAGGGGCAAGGGTAGGGGCTAAGTCTAATAAAATATGATATAGAAAAAATGTTAGTTTTAGTCTGATGGATACTACCTTTGACTGTTCAGACTTATAGTTCTGGCTGCAGTACATTGATGATAGTGGTTCACACTGTGTTCACCTCAATTATTCACAAAACATAGGATAGTTTCACACAGCTTGGAATGTTACTGCATAAACATGCAACCAAATGTCTTAATGGATTATAGATCATGTAATGAAAGCACAAAATAGCTTGGGAAATCTCAGAGGCATGTGGGAGTCACTTAGCTGCTACACAACCCTTTACATGTACTAGATTTTATGCAAACTTTGTATCTGCCTGTGTGTGTCCAGTCAGCAACATCTTCGGTATCTCCCTCATGTGTAAGATTTCTAGATTTTCAGAATGATATACAAACACTTATTGACAACATCCACTTTAAACCACACCTACAAAACTACGCTCCCATTTGTAGCCACACCCACAAATCACTCAGTGCATCAATGAGGCACCACAAACATTAAAATAAAGCAAATTGTTGGTGTGTCATGTGCAGATGGTTGTAGCCGTGCCATTTAGGAATCTGGAAAATACTTTTGCATGGGGCAATTGGTGACTGGGCGCCTGCACTGTGCATTGTTTACTGTGAGGTACTGGGATGCTGGGCATGCCCAGTTTAAGAGGACAAACCACTCAAAATGGGGACAATCCCCAGCAAACAGGGACTAATAGCACCCTTATTTTAGAAGAGGTTGGCAGTATTACAGTTTACCCATCTCTAAGTCCTCCTTACACTATGTGGAGATTTGAATTCTACCCTGCTCCTAAGAGCAGAAAAAATGGGCAGCATATGCCTCTTTCCCTTCTCCTTCATGTCCCAACTCTTTATCCAGAGGGTTTAGGGTTATTTTCTAAATTTGGTTTAGCAGACATGTGGCCCTAACTATTATTCAGTGATGCAAATTTTTTCTTGCCTTAACCTATCCCTACTAAATGTTTTTCTTGGTTAGAGTGTATTTTCTCTCTCAGCTTTTTTTTTCCTAAGATCTCCTAAGATTTGATATTACCAATTTCATGGTCTGACCAATTTCGCTTAATTCTCCTTCGCAATGCACCTTTTCATTGCACTCTCTATTATTCTTTACTCAGCGATCCAACAAATTGCTTTACAATCCAATCTGCTCTTACAAATTACTTTACAGAATACACCTCTTCTAAGACTCTATGGTGGCCCAATTGGAGACTCACAAAGCCACTATCAGAGGTTGTAATATCTAACTAGCTCCCCACCAACACAAATTTACCTGACCATACACTGATCAAAATTCAGCCAGCTCAGCAGGGACCAGACACATTTTAATATCAGTCAGTGCAACTGTCAGAATATAATCACCCAGTGGAGGGATTCCTCCATTTACCTCACCAGCCCACTGGCTGAATAAAAAAAACAAACAAGTTATGGTCAGCTTAGGACTGTAAAAACAAACTGCAGAATTTACAAGTTTATTATCATGCTTTTTGACCAATACCAATGCAGACCTCAGAAATAAAATTGAAGATACTAGACACAAACTGTGACTTACCAATCTGGCAGACAAACACTTACACTTTTACAGAATATAAATTCTATGAATGTGGTAATAACCTGAAACTATGCTGGCATTTTTATCTTCCAGAGTGCTTAAAATAGGTCACAGGAGTGCAGAAAGATCTGCACTCCTGTGATTCACAAGAGAAGTACAGCCAAACAAGTTTTGGCTGTACTTCTCCTTTAAAATCATTTATGCTATTTTCAAAGTTAATAAACAAAGGATTGTCAAAAAGGGCATGGGAAGCTGGGCACTGCCAGGGGAGCAAGCACTGATGCAAAACGTGTTTGAGATCACTGGTGGCTGGTAAAGTTTTAGGATGGGGGGCACCAGGCCCTGCCCTTCCTTTTTGATCCCTCCTTCTTCTCATAAGCCCCACCCCTTATATAATCCACACACTACATCCCCTGTATTCCACATATTGTGTCAGGAATATATAGCTCAGCATCACAGGACACTGTATACAGTTCAGCATCACAGGACACAGTATACAGCTCAGCATCACAGGACACAGTATACAGCTCAGCATTACAGGACACAGTTTACAGCTCAGCATTACAGGTGGGGTATATAGCAGCCAGTATCACAGGTGCGGTATAAAGCAGCCAGTAACACAGGTGGGGTACATTTCAGCCAGTAACACAGGTGGGGTAAATTGCAGCCATTAACACAGGTGGGGTACATTGCAGCCAGTAACACAAGTGGGGTACATTGCAGCCAGTAACACAACACAGGTGGTGTACATTGCAGCCAGTAACACAACACGTGGGGTACATTGCAGCCAATAACACAACACGGGTTTAATAACATGTGTCAACCCAGAGTGCCACAAAATGCAACAGAAGTGCATAGCCACATTTTAGTTATAAAGATATTATACAAAGTTTTGCCAAACTAAACAAATGATATTGCTGTGTTTCAGAGACAACAGGAAAACATGTAGCAGAGTGACTGGAGAGTATGGAAGCAGAATAATTTGGGCAGGGGTGACAAACTAATTTGGAGAGATGATAACTTTTGTTCCTAAACTAACAACTAGATTGTATTATTTCAAAGACAACATCCAGACATAATATACAGAATCTCTTTATCACATTATGTAAGCATTATAATAATCCACTAATATATTAATATAGTAATCCACTATGTTAGTGGATTTATGATGTCAGAAGACAGAGGTATTGGACTGACAATCTGTAACTGCTATTACTCGGCCAAAATGAAAGAAGGAGAGATTAGGCAGGTTTCATCATTAAATTAAAAATTGTGATGTTATTTTCCTGAGACCAAATACAGATACATTTACAGATTTGCTGGACAGTATGTACTTTTTTGCTAGAATGCGATGTCCAAGGAAAAGAGCAAGCAGATTGAATTTTAATATAATACATTTATAGTGTATTTTTTCTGAGATTGTAGATAGAAAAATGATACAGATTTGCTGAACAATATGTACACTTTTTTTTTTTGCTAAGATGTGATTTCAGGTGGAGAGATAAAGCATATTTTATCTGGAATAAAAAAAAAACTACTACTGTATGTCTTACATTGAAGACAGAAAAACTGTACAGAATTGTAATACAGCTTTTAATGCTTTATGCTAGGATACTATTTCAGAAAAAGAGAGCAGACAGATTTTCCTCTAGCAATTGAAAAATGATTGGATTTTTTTTTCTGAGACTGAAAACAGAAAAAATGGACAGATTTGCAGCACAGCTTTTAATCCTTTTTTGATAGGCCACTGTTTCAGATGGAGAGAGCAGGCAGACTTCATCTGGAAATAAAAAATGAATCACAATTAATAAAATATGTCAAGCGTTTTCAACTAAACTCAAAAGATGCCCATCCTTTGAGAAAGCCAATTGGGCGCAACGCATTAGAGAGGGCAGTGATATCATCACGCTGGGCAGAGCTTGGATGCCATCTTAGATAGCAGTGTTTTGCCTGATTTTATGGATTACACATAAGTGCAATACTTGTATTTAATAATACATATCAATTAAGTGGTCTGCACTATTGGATGCCTGTGCTTCCTTCCTTGGTTCAATGGCTATTGAGAACATACTTGAGATCTGATAGTCAGCTTCACGGAATGAACATACCAATGGGGTCCACAGTATCAGGTGAGCAAATACTCACAAGAGGTGGTGAAGGGCACTGCAATGATATTTCGCACAAATGATATCGTGGATCAAAGGAAGTTCTTCATTTTTTTCTTTTCTCATTTGATTGCACAGATATATATAAATATATAGTATATTTGGACTTTTTTTGCACTTTTTTTGCACCTTTTTATCATTGATCTTCTGTGGCACTTTATATACATTGTTTATAGGATTCACAAATTAACTAGTTTGTGTATATATATATATATATATATATATATATATGTATAATTATTGCACTTGTCACTTTAGAGTGTTTAATTGAAAATGGTTCACTATTATTTAATTACTTTTTGCATTTAGTGTAGTGATAACACTGTTAAATGATGTGACAGCTGGTAGCTGCTTTCTATAATATATTATATTATTATATTATACTATTTTTAGATTATACTTATTTCTGTGATAAGTTTGAGGTAATGACCAAAAGGGTGCTAGAATGGTAAGATAGCACTTTCTAACCCTGTCATCACTGACAGCTGTCCCTCACTTTAAATCCAACACACAGTGAAAAAGGCTGCTGGAAGAGTTTCCTATTATACTGGGGAAGTTGTTTTCAACACATTACTTCCAACATATTACTGGCCACAGTATTGCACATGATCACAGTTAAAGTGCAGTGCAAGTCATTATGTGACATTGGTTTTAAATCTTTGACCGAACGATCTTAAAAATTTTGAGTTTCTGCCAAACACAGGACAGGAAAAGTTCAGGCTGAATTTAACATCCAAAGCAAAACGTTATCCCTATCCCTAATCAGGCTACTCTCTTTTCCAAGATTACTCTCCCTTGTATTCTGGTGAACCTTTTATATTTACTTGCAAAAGAAAATGACTCTGGCTTTTCCCCAGAGTGAATTATTCTGGAAAAAAACATATCAATTAATTGATATTCTATGGGATATACAGTGCCTTGAAAAAGTATTCATATCCCTTGAAATTTTCCACATTTTGTCATGTTACAACCAAAAATGTAGATGTATTTTATTGGGATTTTGTGCGATAGACCAACACAAAGTGGCACATAATTGTGAAGTGGAAGGAAAATGATACATTCTTTTCTTTTTTTTTTTTTTACAAATAAATATGTGAAAAGTGTGGCATGCATTTGTATTCAGCCCCCTTTACTTCATTTGTATTTAGCCCCCTTGAAATTTTCCACATTTTGTCATGTTACAACCAAAAATGTAGATGTATTTTATTGGGATTTTGTGTAATAGACCAACACAAAGTGGCACATAATTGTGTAGTGGAAGGAAAATGATAAATGCTTTTCTTATGGTTTTTTACAAATAAATATGTGAAAAGTGTGGCATGCATTTGTATTTAGCCCCCTTTACTCTGATACCCCTAAGTAAAATTTAGTGCAACTAATTGCCTTCAGAAGTCACCTAATTAGTAAATAGAGTCCACCTATGTGTAATTTAATCTCAGTATAAATACAGCTGTTCTGTGAAGCCCTCAGAGGTCTATTAGAGATCCTTAGTGAACAAACAGTATCATAAGCGTCAAGGAACAAACCAGTCAAGTCAGTAATAACATTGTGGGGACTTTTAAAAGGGTTAGGATATAAAAAAATATACTAAGCTTTGAACATCTCACAAAACACTGATCAATCCATCATCCGAAAATGGAAAGAATATGGCACAACTGCAAACCTACCAAGACATGGCCATCCACCTAAACTGACAGGCACCGTATCCGCACATAAAGACCTTATGGTTTCAAGTAACTTAAGACCTATGTCAACCTTTTCATGTCCTATAAAAAAAAACAATGCAACACTAGATGACTGACTCCCTAGTCCCTCTTTTCTCTTGCTTTCTTTCCTTCTTTTTTTCCCTTTTTGCCTATTACTCAGCTATTTCTAGTATGCTACCTCTCTTTTTCATCTCTCTCCCCTCTCTCCTCTTCCCCACAATTCTACCATCTACACTTTCTGCTTTTCTTCTATCTCACACCTTACCACCATTCCCCCTACACACATTTTTCCGCTCTTTTCCTATATCTTTTTTTAAATTCCTGGTTTAGCTTGTTGTGTAGAGATATTTCTAGTATGTCCTTACACATCAGTTATTCCCATATTTATATTGCTCTCTTCACATACATTTTATATTTGTATTATTTTTAAATGTTTACTCACTCTGCTCACAATATTTGCATCACAACATTTTTTAAATGATTAAAAAATGTATTGTGAAAAACTAGGGTTTTCACCATAATAATGATTGCACTGATTTTTGGTTTCTGTATAATTTTAATATATTTTATAATAAGTGTGAGCTAAAAAAATATGCAGTGCTACATGAGGTATCCATGGATGCATTAACAATGGAAGGTGCTTTTTTTCATGGTGGAATTTATAATTGTATATAATGTTAATCTTAGATTTTATTACACCACCCCTCTCTATCCCACCTTGCTGATACTTTATATATATTTAAAATAATGTACTTGATACAATATTTTTCACCTTGCAGTAGATGTGCAAATTGTTATGTATTGGATAATGATTACGACAGCTGCAGGTTGACACCAGGTAGTGATTGCAACCTCACTAAAATTTGGGATGAGATAGTCTGCCTCTTTACATTCAGGCAAATTTAACATGTTGCATATAAATCATTCATATTTTGATTTTGGCAGCAACAGTTGGCAGCAACTAATGTCATTTTATCTCCTCCTATTCGGGTCTATTGAAAATTGGTAGTAAAGGTGGTCAAGAAACAAAAATTGCAGGGCTTCTTTTATAATCTGATTACTAATACTTTGCAATTGACAGTATACTGGCATTCCTCAATATCATGTAAGACTTTAACAGGTAGTGAAGGGAAATCTCTTCAAAGTAGGAAAAGTCCCCACTGAGACAATTATTATTATCAGAACAGGTGCCCCCTCTATTCTAGTGACTTTTCCCAGTGGAAACACAGACAGCAATTAAAACCTAACAGGGGTTCTAATTCTTCCCTATTTTATCCATAATAAACAAAATTGATTTAGATACACTTTAGCCACTTGCCGTCCAGCCGTTGCAGTTATACTGCGGCAGGGCGGCTCTCCTGCGTGAATCGCTATACCGGTATGGTGCCCGCAGGTAGGGGGCGTGGGCCCCCACCATGCCTACAGCGATCGGATTTGTTACGAAACCGTTGAGTCTACAGGTCCAGGCCAATGATTTTTGGCCTGGACTTGCTGATCGGTTCTGGTGAATGGCAGACTGTTCTCTGCCCGTGTGTCAGAGCTGGGCTCAGCCCTCTCTTCTCAGAGCAAGCTGCTCAGCTGAGGGTTAATTGCCAGTCTCAGCTTTCACTTTGTCTCATCTGATGTCCATATCCTGCTCATTAGCCAGCTATCCCAGCTATATAAACTGCCTGGTTTAGATCTTAGATGCCTTCGCCTGGTCAACATCTCTGGAGAAATCTCTGCTGTGTGTTCCTGTGAAAGACCCTGCTCAGCTGACTCTCTCCTGGCTCCTGACCCTGCATTCCGTTTGTTTGACCTCGCTGATCTCTGGACTCCTGTTTCAGTGACTTGCTCTGCCTATCCATTCCGGTTACCGAACCCTGGCTATTCTTTGACTACGTTTACTCTGTTTATAACATTTTACCTTTTTATTAAAAAGTGTGATTTTACTGCACTGTCTTTGTCTGATTCATGGTAATGTAAACACAGGCACAGGAAGTGATGTAATCTCCACTCGTGGAGCCATTTTCGGTTCCAGCGCAAGAGGAGAAGACATCTACTGTGAGTACACCAGCAATACACGGACACCAGTACGCATAGGCACACTTTTAACCCTTTGATCGCCCCCTTACCCCCCCATTAACCCTTTCACTCCCTGTCACTATGTCACCAAGTACAGTTTTTAGATTTTTCTCTGATCACTGTATTGGTGTTACTTGTGACACTAAACAGCGTTAGGGTAGCTAGTGGTAGGCCCAGGTAGGTTTAGGGTACCCTCAAATATTCCCCAATAAAGGTTTTAACCCCTTGATCGCCCCACAGTTAACCCTTTCACAACCTGTCACCAGTGTTACTATGTACAGATTTTTTTTCTGATCACCATATTAGTGTCATGGGTAACACTAGTTATGTAGTTATTGTCACCGTCAGTCTTTTATAGCATCAGGGTACCCGCCGTATATTACCTAATAAAGGTGCAACCCCCTGATCGCCCCCCAGTTAGCCTTTTCACTCCCTGTCACAGTGTCACTAGTATAGTGTACAGATCTATTTTCTGATCACCGTATTAGTGTCAGGGGTGACATCACTTAGGTATTGGCGTGAGTTGGTGGTAGACCAACACTAACATGCACACACACATTATATAGCTCCATTACTAGTATAGTGTCTGAATGGATCAATATCTTTGATCTGATCAGAACTATATTAGCGTCCCCAGTAGTATAGTGTTCCCAAAAATATGGCGCTAGCAGGATCAGCACCTGCATTTAGCCCCTCTGCCCAGCCCACCCAAAGTGCAGTATGAATAGATCATTGTCACTTTACAAAACACAGCACACAAAACTGAAGCATTAGCAGAGTCACGCCTAATCCCTGCTAACGCTAACAGTTAATTTTTTAGGTAGCGATTGAAGCAGTCTCTGACAACCAGGTGCTTTTTTTTACCTGTAAGTCACACTAGCTGTACCTGTAAATGCCAAACAAAAGGTACACTAGTGAAGAGGGCTACAGGAGACCAAGCATGATGGATGAGAGCAAAGGGGAAGCCTCACTGTCAGAATCACAATCTGATTCAGGCTCACTATACGAACCTGTAGAGAGCATGGCACCCTGAAAGATAGCTCTGATGATGGAGTAGCAATCCCTGCTATGATGACCCCGTTCTTCTATTGCTGAGGTGCAACAACCGCATGGTTCTCGTATGGAGCAGAGAGCCTGTACTAGTGCCGCTCAACCTTCTGGTAAACTTGCAAGCAACAGGCAGCCTAGTATGTCCTGGTCATAGACAAACCAGCACTGCAGTATCACTTGGTGACATGGCTAGTCCCATAAGTGCAGTTCAAGCTGGTGCAGTGGCTAACACAAACAGTGTCCAGCAGCAACCAAGAGTTCAAACTCAGGCCCATAGAGCCCATAGTGCCCTTCCTGATATGTTTGCAGATCCTACTTCTGTGGTGCCTGTACTTCCCCCATTCACTGGCCAACCTGGAATTCAGGTCGAAACAAAAAAATTGTAGTTTCCTTGACTTTTATTCAATGTTTTTCACAAAAGATCTATACAGATCTATTGTGGACCAAAGCAATTTTTATGCTGGTCAATTTATCGCCTCCGGGGCTGATCTGATCCAATTACCCTTTAATATGTTGTGGGGTAAATAGGCACTTAATACAGAGTCCCTCCGGAAAACATATAAACAAAAGAGGGGGGCCCCATAGTGTAATATGTTCCAATAAAAAACTTTATACTACACTACCCCTTTAAGAAAGGTACTCACATTTTATTGGATGTAAAACAGCATCAAAGCATAAGTAGAATCAACTGCGTCTTCACAAAGATACCAACTATGCTGGATACCACCCCTGGGCTGCACCTCTACATGTTACGCCACCTACCAACGTGGCTTCATCTGGAGTAAAGATGGAGGAAATACATTTGAGAAGAGGCATTCCATTGGAGCGTAGGGGAACTAGCGACATATATATGTGCGACTAGACCCAGCGGGTTCGCACTTTGAGGTGAGCCTCCATTTCACCTGGTGGAGGGAGCACGGTGTCAAATGGTTTAAGTTACAGCACCTTCAAGCTATACTTCTTGTCACATGGTGTTACATAAAGAAGTACCCTATGGATTCCACATTGTTTATAGTGGACTATTAATAATTAATTATTTTTTTTCAATTTGCTTTGTTTCTTCGTTGGGGCATTTTATTGAGTAGACTATTCACATTAGAGTTGTATTACTACTTGGTCTAGGAATCTACTCATTGGAATATTTTGGGTTTTTTATAGAGGATTATATACACATTGTATTATTGCACTTTAGCACTGAGCACTTTTCACTACATCATTCACCTGTTTTTGTTGATGTATAACACTATACTGTATAATGTACACATGCATAATAATTTAATCTACCTGTAAACACAAACATCACTTATCTACTTATTAAGAAGTGCCTCACACATATTCTCCAGCAGCGCATCCACACCTATTTATCACCATCATGGACTCAACATGTCCCTCAGCAAATAGCTTGGAGTGTCTACTTTCCAAAATGGGGTCATTTTGGGGGGTTTTGTGTTATTTTGCCATTTCACGGCCTCTAAAACTGTGATAGGTAGTGAGGAGTGAAATGAAAAATGTACGTCCTTAGAAATCCAGAACGCGACTAGGCTCCCAAAAGGCCTCACACATGTGGTATCCCTGTACTCAGGAGAAGCAGCAGAATGTTTGGGGTGTAATTTCACACATATCCATTACATGTGTGAGCAACAACATATAATTTCAGTAACAACTTTGTTTTAATTTTTTTTTTGTCATTTTTCAATCACTTGTGACAAAAAAATAAAATATTCAATGGTCTCAACATGCCTCTCAGCAAATTTGGAGGGGTTTTGTACTGCCTAGAGGTGATAAAATAATACCAAAAGTAAATCTCTATTTGTGGGAAAAAAAGAACGCAAATTTAGTTTGGGTACAGCATTGCATGACCATGTAATTACCAGTTAAATCAGGGTAGTGCCAAATTGCAAAAAGTGCTCTGGTCATTAAGGGGGTAAAGCCTTCTGGTCCTTAAAACTACTTAACGCGAATCACCGTATATATACAGCGGCTCCTTTAAGTGGAGATATCGGGATATAGCCTGCAGCTACAGGGGCTATACCTCGTTACCATTTTTTAGAGCAGGCGGGAGCCGCTCGGCCGTTATCCCCGGGAGCGGGGGGGGGGCATCCCCCTTCCCGCTGCCTTCTGCCGCTCTTCTCTGGCCTCCCATCCCACCGGGAGACCGAAGCTACAATCCGGCATGTCCGCCAGCTAGAAGGAGACCTGAAGGAAGCTGGAATCGGCTCCAATCGGATCTCCTTTGTCAAATTCTTGTTTACTCAGCGGCTAACGGCGCCGGTTTTAAAAAAAATGACAGTATTCGGAATCACTGTTTTTGGCAATCTGAATACTGTGAAGTGTAAAGGAGGTCTTCTAGAACCCCATCCCTCCATAAAGAGTACCTGTCACCATATATTACTATCACAAGGGATGTTTACATTCCTTGTGAAACTATGAAAGTGATCAATTTTTTTTTTTAAAGGAACAGTGCTAAAAAAAAATAATTAAAAAAAAAAGTAAAGTGCCACCGTCCCCGCGAGCTCGCGCAGCAGAGAAAATGCATACGTAAGTCGCACCCGCATATGAAAACGGTGTTCAAACCACACATGTAAGGTATCGCCGCGATCGCCAGAGTGTGAGCAATAATTCTAGCAAAAGACCTCCTCTGCACTTCTAACCTGGTAACCGGTAAACATTTTTAAATCCTCGTCTATGGAGATTTTTGAGTACCGGAGTTTTTCGCCATTCCGCAAGTGTGCGTAATTTTCAACCGTAACATGTATGGTATCTATTTACTCGGTGTAACATTTTCTTTCACAATGTACAAAAAAAGGGCTAACTTTACAGTTGTCTTATTTTTTAGCTCAAAAAAGTGAAATTTTTCCAAAAAAATCACGCTTGAAAGACCGATGCGCAAATACCGTGTGACAAAAAGTATAGCAACTATCACCATTTTATTCTCTAGGGTTTTTGAATAAATTATATAATATTTGGGGGTTCTAAGTAATTTTCTAGCAAAAAAAAACAGTTTTTAACGTGTAACCAACAAATGTAAAAAAGGGCTCCGTTGGGTAAGTGGTTAAGTGGTTAAGGGCCTGTTCACACCATAATGTTGTGATAATGCTCAGTGCATTGCACAAATTACTGCATTGTATAGTAGCAATCCAAGCACAGTGCTGGCCATACATTTGGAATAACACCTTAACACAGCTACAGAGTACACATATGCTACAGCACAATGCAGTGCAGCATTGCACTTTGATAAAAAAAACAACTGCATTGGGGCCATTGGGGTATGGTAATTCAGTGTGCTGCAAAACATGATAAAGTGTGTTGCGGTACATGTCTTACTGCATGATGGTGTGAAAGGACCCTTATCCTTAGCAATCATACTTCCCTATAATATAATAGATAATATTCTGTGATGAATATGAATGTGCATCAGTAAATTTAAAATGAAAGGAAATAAGAATGCAGCAAGGTAATCAAAAGGAGAAAGTAGTGAAGGAAAGTTTGTGATGAATATGAATGTGCATCAGTAAATTCAGAATGGAAGGAAATATGATTGCATCAAGGTAGTAAAAGAAAAAGTATAGAAGGAAAGGAAACCTTTCCTGGAAAAAAGGGGGTTGCCACTGTAGAATTCACAATCTGCAAATACTATTTTCCTGGCTGTCATACTGGGTTTCTGGCTTCAGTACCTTGAGACACTGATAAGGTCTTCCTATTTTTCTCTCTACCTTTCTCCTTTGGCTCCTTTGGCATACTTGCCCATATATTTCCTTTAGGAAAAGTTCACGTTAAAGAAAGATAACACCATTGTATAAAGTTGTACATTATACATTACATATCCTTTTTATCACTGCAGAATGTTATATTGTTAACATAAAAATGCTGCCACCAAATCCCCCTTGAAAAACACATCAGTTAAATATGTCAACAAACATGTATAATTTATCAGTTTAAAGCAGTTTAGTATTTCAAATCAATATGAAAATGAAATGTGGAAACTTGGCTTATGAAGATCATCAATCAATGTGTGACATTATACAGATTTATTTTCTTGAATGATTTTTAAAATGATCACTACTGTTCCTGGTGCGTGAGGTATGGTCATGTGTTTAGCTCTCTTTAGCACTGTCTTGGATGCTTCCTAGCATAAATGAAAGGGTAATTGTAAATCAGTTTAATCCAAATAATCTAAACTCACACATACACGTACTGTATATACAGTATGTGCTTTTGTAGTAACAGCGTTAAACCATGCACAAGACAGGGTCACCTAGAAACATTTAAGCAGGTTTGTCAGTACACTTCTAATCAGTAAGGCAGCAAACACGTTTCTGTGCAGGATGACTTTGTACAGCAGGTCCACAGCATAAAGCAAACAAAATATCTAACTATCCAAGCAGCTGAAACAGGCAGCACATGTATCTGTTTAGCTTAATGTCAGCAGTCAGCTTTTTCACCTAGCAGCAGATTCCCACAGCAAAGAATGCAAGAAAGAAATGCCTAAGTATCCACCAGTTTACATATTGTAACAGATCAGCTGTAAAACAGATCTGTTACCTTTTGGTACTGTAGACTGCTCCTACCTTGCTATGGCTGCAAAGCTGAAGTGTTGGTCTCATTGACTGATGATCTGTTCTTTCCTGACACCTACACTCGTCTGGAAGTCTTAAGCATAGCCCAACCAGTTTCAGCCCAGTTTGACAATCAGTGACTCTATTTTAGCTATACTCATATCAGCCACCCTTGCCTAAACAATGTCTGTTCACATCCTGCAGGCTGAGCAGTACCCTCTCCCTTGAAGTTTCTATGTGCACTCTGCTTATTTGTCCCTAAAAATCCTGCACTTTGGGCCATAACTTGCGCCTAGAAATCCTGCATGCCATACAGTCTCCAGCCCACTGTGACCCTCAGTTTTGTCAACTGCCCACAGCATTTTTTACTGACAAAACATGGAACATTTACTGAACGAACACTTTTTTTTACTGGCAACCTGAAAAATGACAGAACTCCTATTAAATACTATGACAACCGATTTTTAAACAATATAAACACAATATGGAAACACTAACAATGCCCATAACAAGTAATTTCCCCGGTTTACACTTAAAAAGTCAACACAGCATGGCAAATTATCAGCCCCTGATATTTACAGACAGTTGGTAAAATCACTGATTTTTACAAACTGTCAGTAAATTTACTGACGGTTGGCAATTCTGCCCCCATATGTTGCACTGTACTCTGCCCCACATAGCCATGTGTGGTATTGATCCACTGTTCACCATTCCAGTCGCTACCACCTTAATGAAGCCTCTTGCTTTGCTCAGAATTTTTAAGGAAGTAAAAAGCAATTAGAAAGCTAAGGGACCCAGTTCTGGTGTGTGAATGGTGGGGCTATCCAGAGGAATGCAACCTGGTATTAGCATGCAGAAAAAAACTCTCCACCATCAGGAGCTGCCTTGAGTAAGCTTGTATCACCCACCAGTGGAACCTGCTTGTGTATTTTCCCTGCTGGTTCCTGTGTAAGCCTTTCCACTGCTATAGCTACAGGCCTCTGAGGCTGTCATCTGACCATGACAACCCTATTACCTAGCTACCAGGCAAGATGTATTCATAAGAATGGGGGTTTATTTCTATGCATCACTCCAAAGATTCTGGGCTCCAGAACCCAGGACTTAATAAAACTCTTAGAAAAAACACATTGTTTTCCCACATTATTTATTTATTACAGATTACAGGTTACATAGCGCAGTCAATTTTACACAGCGCTTTACATATATTGTACATTCACATCAGTTCCTAACCCTCAAGGAACATACAATCTAAGGTCCCTAACTCACATTCATACATACACATACTAGAGCCAATTTAGACAGGGCCTGGTTTGGTGACAGGTCCTACAGTAGCGAGGGGATCGGTGCTCTAATTCCCTCCATAGGTGTCTGTCTCCTCTGGTCACCGTAAGCAGTTAATGAGCATCCATCGGGCCCACTATGTGCTCGGCATGACCTCATTCTGTTACTGGGAGTGAGGCAACAGAAGTATGTTGGACTAGTGGAGTTGGCAAGTGCTCTGCACGTCCCTTCGAATGAAAACATACATCAGTTTGTAGTGTGTAGTCACTTGGGACAAGACATCTTATGAAGGAACCCTGTACACTATTGCTGCACACAAGTGGCTCATCTCTGAGTTGGGGACCACTTTAATGTCTGATTCTTCACATGACTGCAGCCTCCCCATGGTCCTAGCATTGGTGACCTCCTTCAGATGAGGTGTTAGCCCACGTGCATGGGCTTAGTAGACCCACCCATACTCAAGTGGAAAAAAGGATACAGTCTTGTTGCAGAGAAACCTAGGAAAAACAAGTAAAAATTATCTTTTGCTGTAGAGTGCATGCGCAGCCCTAGCGTGCAGGTCATGCAGTGCTAGAGCTCCGCTCCTTCGGGGAATCGCCGGCCTCATAGCACCGCCAGCTGCCCGCAGCCAACCTTGGTTCCCGGCTCTATCACCCGCTAACACCTCAGGGAGCGTCCCGGACCGCTCGGAATGGTCCTACGGCACTCCCGGAGCAAGATAAATACGGCCACGATCAGAGAGGCCTTCACAAAAGGACACCTAAAGATGGCAGTGCCTCCTTCCTCCTCAGCAACACGCGCCTCTCCGGGGAAGGGACCCCGCTCCACCAAGCAGCCGCCCTCTCATCCTACAATAATGGAAGACTCTGACAGTGAGTACCCAGCTCTCCCCAGACCTACTCTTAGTCAGATAGCCACCCCATCAGAACTCTTACAACAATTTGAGCAGATGCTGCACAAGGCACTTAAGCAGACATCTGACCACATCACATCCAGCCTCTCTAGAGAAATCAGAGAGCTAGGGGCACGTACTGCAGCACTTGAAGACAAAGTGGATGACCTAGAGGCTCTAGATAATGACCATTCAACTGAATTAGAAAATCTAAAAGAAGA
Organism: Glandirana rugosa; assembly: GCA_018402905.1. Taxonomy (NCBI): domain Eukaryota; kingdom Metazoa; phylum Chordata; class Amphibia; order Anura; family Ranidae; genus Glandirana; species Glandirana rugosa. The sequence goes on from BLSH010115785.1 coordinate 159,266, forward strand.
AAACCTCACCCTTCTCTCTAGACTAGAGGATTATGAGAACAGGGCACGACGACCTAATATCCGCATCCGCGGAATCCCTGAAACTGTAATCGACCTGCATTCAACCGCCACGGCCCTGTTCCAGGAGTTATTACCCTCCATTCCAATAGAACGTCTAGAGATGGATCGTATCCACAGAGCTCTCACCCCCAAAAAACAAGATGGCCCCCCCAGGGACATTGTGGCAAAGTTTCATTACTATAGGACCAAGGAGCAATTGATGGAAGCCGCCCGCAACAAGGAATCCCTAAGGTTCCAGGGCCACGATTCTCAACTTTATGCTGACTTGTCCCAGTCCACCATTTCCAAGCGCAAGGCCATGAAACCGCTGCTTCAAGAACTGCAAAAATGCAGCATCTCCTACCAATGGGGCTTCCCATTCTCCATTCGTTTTTCATACCAAGGCTCCAAATACAAATGCAAATCCCAAGATGAACTCTCCCAAACCCTACAAGACCTTCACCTCTCGGACGCCCCACACAGCTCTGGATCCTCTAGGCACCGATCCACCTCATCCTCCCCCACAAGCCTTTACCCTCCTCAGGCTCCTCCAGCAATGCCTCTTTCCACAAGAGAACCCGGCTGACCTCTCCTCCTCATGGACAAGACGACTCGATGGACTGAAACCACCAGCAGGACTTTTCCACGGCTTAAGTTTTGTCCACCAGGACGCATCCCCCCTGCAGAGAAAACCCACCCAGGACTTATCTGCAACCCTTGACTATTCCCACCCTTCTACCTCGCAGCGAAGTCCTGCTCACATCCCTCCTCTGCAATGCCACCCTCTTGAGCGGCCTTTGACAATTTGCAACCCCCACCTTGTCTACATACTATATACTGGAACCTCTGTCTGGCCCCCACCCATCTATGCCCATCCACCACCCCTCCCCCACTTTCAACCTCTAAAACTGAATGGTGCACCCTTACCCCTACAGCCTGGGCAGCTACCATCTGCACCTAACCCTCTTTTATTTTATCTTTCTTTTCCTAATTTTAGCATGCCTCCTCGAATAGCCGGTATTCCCACAAGAAGGTTCTGTGCGCTCAACTCCGCTCCCCCTCGCGGGCCCACCCCTAATATGTGGACCCCCGACGTGGGACCTTTTTCCCCAGAACGGGAGTTTCACTCCCTTTCTCTGGCCCTTTTTTCAGTTTGTTAAATTTTTTCAGTGCTTTCAATTGTTTTTGTTTTTCTTGTTTTCTCTCTGGTAAAGTGTTCTATTTACCATGATACATGTTATATCTTGACATCTAACATTGTTATATTTGTTTTCCCTCCTCTCTCCCCTCTAGCCTCTCCACTATTCTCCCTCTTCTTCTATGAGTCTGCGTGGTGGTATCCGAGCAGTCTTCTCCTAACTCCCACAGGTAAGCTCCAACCCACACTACTCTCACCATGACCCCCCTAAACGTCATGACATTAAACATCCAGGGCTTCAATATCCCCCAAAAACGCACCAAAGCATTTAACTTTTTCCAAAAACAGAAAGCACACTTAATTTGTTTGCAGGAAACCCACTTCTCCACACACAACTCCCCCAAACTCTTTTTTAAG
>BLSH010115785.1:165409-180215 GCA_018402905.1 Glandirana rugosa
CCGTAGAGTGGTACCGTCATTATGAAGAAAGACTTTCCACACCCCCTCCTTAAATAGACGCCATTGATAAAGACCTTATCCCAAAATTTGAATCGCTATGGAATCCCTGGATAGACAAATTCCTCCCCCACACCTTTCAGAAAGAAGTATTACTGCCATGGTGAGATGCCCACTCTTCTCTACCAGTCTAGCTCCCGGTGAGACTGCTCGGACTACCCCCACGGACTCAGACTGTCCTACTCTCTCCCTCCTACCCCCCCCCCCTCTCCCATACTCTCCCCTTCCCCTGCTTTCTTTCTCACTCTTCCCCTTCACACCTCTTTCCTCTCCACTATTTGTCTCAATTATACACTAATACCGAACTGTGCTCAATTTAAACCATACTTCTATGAGATTAATGATACAGTGGCTTCCACCCCCCCCCCCTAATAACTTATTCATCCCACAAGGCTTCCCGGACCCTTACCTTCCTTGACACAGTGAGCTCCCATGAGGGGTGTCTTGAGGGTAGACAGGCCAGCTGCGATCATCTCAATGACTCGAAATTTTGTTATATTCTTCCCGCACCTACACACCTCTGAGTACACTGTACTTTCTGTTGTTCCTAGAAGCCACAAACCCTATCAATTCAGTATTCTGTTGATATTTCTGATTGTATTCCACCAATTTAACTTTATCTCTATGCTCTTTTGTATTTTGATTATTCAAAATAAACGAAGTTAAAAAAAAAAATATCTTTTGCTACTGTGATTACAGTACACAATATCCCCTGCTTTGTTACTTCCTAATACATAGTATCTATGGCTTTGATGCGTCCTCCAAACTGGGAATCTCTATAAAATGCTATAGAACAAACAAAAAGTGCACAAGCATTGTGTGGCACCTTCATAAACCTTTATTAAAAATAATAAAATTTAGTAAATTTTATGGCACCCAAGAATAGACCAGCTCAACCCTTACTGCACAAAAGTAGCACTTATAATACCTATACCTACAGTGGATCCTGTTAGAGAGCTTGCAGACAATGTTTCTAGCAAGCATAACTGCTGACCCGTTTCAAGAATGCATCCTTTTCATCAGAGCCACTACATTTCTTCTGTGCGGTAAAGGTTGAGCAAATCTCTTCCTGAATAATTTTCTATGATATAGAAAGCCTATAAAGAACATTTATGAGTATTACATTTTATTATTTTTTAAAAAAGGTATTGTATGATGGTGTCACATGATGGTTGTACACTTTCTGTTTGTTTTATAACACCATTCTTAACCAATCAACCATACATTTTTACAGTTTCATTGGGTGTCTTCACTGAGAGCACCAAAACAGGGTAGTCATTAGCGATGGCATGTATACAAAGTATTCCCATGTGGTCTCAGCCAAGCTTGTTAGGGTCCACCAGACTTGCATACACCAGGGTTTACAAGTCTAATAATGCCTCCACCAGGTGTCCTTCTATTTTAATAGGCCACATATACCTCTCTTGGTCACATTCTATAGGTTCAATCAATAGGGACAATTGGCAGCCTCATGTCCCAGTTCTTGGCATCGTCAGCACCCAATATGGAGTTTCTATCTCAAGGTAGAGACTCGTCATTGAAAAGGTAGAATGCCCGTAAGCAATGGAAAGCTATATTACTAGACTAGTGGAAGAGTTTATAACTAATTGTATCATTGAGGCCCGGATGTTCAGTGGCTTTCAACTGTTCTATCAATGAATACAACAATGGAAAGCCCCTGAACTTCCAGGGCCTTGATTAAATGATTATGACACTACTATGACATTATCCTGAATCCAGATAAGCACATTTTTGAAATGCAGCCTGTGATCTTCCTATTACATCTGGAGGACTGCTAACACAACTCCAAGGTCTCATTATAGGTTTGGAGTTGAGACAGCATTTAACACTTGTCTGGTAGGACAAGGACACATCCTGCACATTTATATAATTCTTGTGAATTCTTGTGTTCTTCAAAAAAAATACAAGTCTCATCAGTTTGGAGAGCATTATTGACTCACTTGCTCTCACGTGGGCTCTGGTGAGCCTTGCTGATATTGTATGTTTTAAAAGCTTTAAAAAGATTTAGCTTATGTGAGTATTTCATTTAGATATTAATTAATTATCAACATACTACACTATGAATTTTTTTATGTTTGAGTACATTTGGAGGTCCTCGAGTACACGAGGAGAAGCTCTGGTAGACATCTTTGACCATGTACCCTTGCTTGTGGGGAATGCCCATAAGACTCTGGACCTTCTACCTCATGTGGAGTAGCTTTTAGTATAGTCAAGTGAGCTTGATACTGTATGGGTAAGTTTTCCCCTGTGCCTGAAATGTACTGAACTTTGAAGATATTTTTCTTGTAATGTTGGCTCTGAGCTGAGGAATAAATAGTGTGGGCTGGAAGGAAAGAAGTGGTGTGCTGGATCCTATCTAAATACTACCCAAAATCTGGCTGAAGAAGTGCACCAGGAAGTCTGTTTATTCATACCATATTGGGGAAGTGCTTTTTGACTCAATTTTAAGGGGTCTGAGGGATTAGCTCTTGTGGGGATCGCCTTCCCTGAGATAAAGGCAGTTCATATGGCAGGTTCTTAAAAATCTGGCTTGCAGCCAGGTTTATTGTAAAAAGTTGCATTCAAAATAAGCAAAACAGAAAACAAATCCTTGCCATTCAGGTTCTAACTAAACATTCAGCATTCTTATCTGAGTCTGTAGGGCTTCTCCCAGACACCCACAAAACATAGATAGTGCAAACCTTTTGTCTTAGTCTAGAACACTTTCAAAGTGTCAGCTCTCTCAAGCTGAATGGCTTCTGAGTCTCAGGTCAGAGCAACTGTTGCTCTCTTCCTGGTAATTTATACCACCTATTAGTGGACACCAGTGACCACAAAATCTGGCCCAGGATCAGCCCTACCAAAGTTGTGGCAAAACCCAGATCGGATTCCACCATAGTTCGTTGTGAACGAACGCATGCGAGGTGACACATACCTTCCATTGATCACCTTGCCACATATCCCCCCCTCTCCTCATCCCCTGTGGCTGAGTAACTGTCTCAACTAGACAGGGGACATGGGACTGGGCATCTGCGTTATTCTGAAGCTCTGCTGTGAACTTGAATACCTGCAGAGCAAGGAACCACCTTGTCACCAACAGTTTTTTCCCTGCTATCACACATCCATTTCAAAGGGGCATGATCAGTGACTAGCTTAAATGGTCTCCCCAGCAAGTAATATTTCAGTGCCTCCAAGGCCCATTTGTTAGCCAATCACTCCTTCTCAACAATGGCATAATTTCTCTCATGTTCAGCTTTCTACTCAGGTAGACGATCGGGTACTTCTCATCATCTCTGATTTGGGCCAGTACCGCACCTAGTCCCACATCAGAGGCATCCATCTGTATGACAAACTCCTTTGTGAAATCCGGGGTCATAAGCACCAGCTGTACACAAATGACTTGTTTTAACAACTGAAATGCCTTCTCTGCCTCTGGGTTCCACTTAACCATGATCAACCCTCTACCTCTCATGAGATCCGTCAGAGGGGTGGCGATGGTAGCAAAATTGGATATGAAATGCCTGTAGTACCCTGTAATCCCCAGGAATGCCCGAACTTCCTTTTTATTCAGAGATTGGGGCCACTTTTGAGCCGCCTCAACTTTGCTGGTCTGCCGCTTAAGCAGTCCTCGACCAATAATGTAGCCAAGGTATTTGGCCTCCTTCAAGCCTATGGCACATTTTTGGAGTTGGCAGTGTAGGTGGTTGCGTAGGGGCAATGTGGTCTTAACACCTTGTCCCTCATTCTCTGGAATGAGGCAGGGGCACCATGTAAACCAAAAGGCATCCATTTATACTGAAACGACCCTTCAGGAGTAGAGAAAGCAGGCTTCTCCTTTCCCGATTCTGTCAGAGGTATCTGCCATTAGTATTTAGTCCAGTCTAAAGTCGTTATGTACCTGTGTTAGGGAAATTATAATACCTTGTATGCATTATAATTTGTCTGCGCTAATAAGCGCATTTTTCAGCTCTTTTGCATAATGCATTCGATCGACCTGTGTTGAAGCAGACACACACACAGACACAGATTGCTTCATCTCACATAGCCGATAGCTAGCAGGGATATTGTCCTGCCTTAGCTCTGGCTGCTGTGTTTATTTATACTGGTCAGACAGGTTTAACAAAAGGGACTGAAGGCTTCAAATTCAGCCAATCAGCTTCCAAGGCACAGTCACATGACATGAGCTCAAATACAAATATAACCAATCAATGACACACTTGTATACATTCAAACTATACAATAGGAAAGGCATGCATGTATGGGGGGGGAGCTGACCGGCAGGGAAGCCATGTGCTTCTCCTCACAAAGGCCACACAACCATCACCCCAGATATGCACTAACCTGCCAGTTACAATGAACCTTTATCAAATACAGTTCTATAAAACTATATTACATAACGGTTATGCTACTGTTCCATTAAAGGGTAAATTACAACACAAAGGAATATAGCTGTAGATCTCTGTCACATTGATCAGATGCCACAGAAAGCCCACAGATCATTATCCTTACATAAAAGGCAATACTAATTCCATAAGGCAAGTGAACCGCCGCCAAGCAGATCGATCTGTACAGAAGACAGGGGCCCCCTCATTGACGGCAATACACCCGCGCCACAGAACGTGCATTGCACCTCAAAGATCCGGACCAGCGTTTGCTCCAGCGATAACCGCTCAGGGCGCCTGCTGGCCGGGATGATCGGGCGGTAGCATGTAATTATCAATTGATGGAAGATATCCATTGTATGTGGCCTTTCCTCAGTATCGGTTAAAGCCATATTCGCTGTACACAGCGAATACCGGTAAACCAACACTGGGAGACACTGTGACAATACATAATACACCCTAAATTTCTACAACAACCTGGCACTTCCCAATCTGTCCACAAGCTCATCGACCCGAGACATTTGGTATGAATTCAACTTGGATACACTATTCAACTTTCTGAAATCATTACAGAACCTAAAAGTACCATCTGGCTTTGGGACTAACACTATGGGACTCGACCAGTCACTGTGGGACTCCTCTGTCACGTCCAATTCTAACATGGTTTTTATTTCATTTGCAACAGCCTCCCACCTAGCCTCAGGTATTCTGTAGGGCTTTACATTTACGCGGACACCTGGTTCCGTGATTATGTCATGCTGTATGACTGTGATCAGTCCAGGTAGGGGAGAGAAAACAATCTCTATTTTTACTCACAAACTCTTTAACCTCCTTTTGTTGAGCCACCAACAAGGATTCAGTTATGGGAACGTCAGGTGTCATGGGGACCTGTCCTTTTGAGGAGTTGTCAGTGCCAGTAAAGTCTCCCTGTCCTTCTACGTTTTCAGATTAACATGATATATTTGCTCCGGTTTCTTCGGTCATGTCAACAGTTTCCCTGCAATTTGGCGATCAAAGGGGTTGGTATGAGTTCCCATGTTTCCCCAGCAGGGGGAGCTTGAACCTCCTGACTCTCATAAACTCCAAAAATGGGGAAAATCTCTCCACACTAGCGCTTCATGCAGCAGTGAAAGTACCACCCCCACTAAATGTGTCACCCTGCTCCATGGGGTGTCAATCTCAACTAACGTAGTCTGGTAATCCCGTGTGTCTCCATGAATGCAAATAACCCCAATGGTGCTAGTGTGTAGATTTGCAGGATTTACATAATTACTTTTGACTAGTGTCACAATACAACTAGAATCAAGTAGGGCAGTTACTGGCTTTCCATCAACAGAAATCACACACATCTGTTTTCCATGCATCCCTGACACGAAGCAGTACATGCAACCTATGCAAAAAGAGGCATGCATCTTTTCCTATAAGCATTATCACATTGCATTAGTTCATCATTTAGGGAACAGTTTGCAGCAATATGCCCTAACGCATGGCAACGATAACGTTGTATATGTTCTATACCCAGTTCTTGTAACGGTCTCAAAGACCTTCCTGACTATGAGTCCATAGTCTCATTAGCTGTAACAGCAGTCTTGTTATATCTCCCCACGCCCTTGAACTCTGGAACAGTCTTACTAGATCATCCTGGCAGTTTTTCATCCCCAGAGATACTGGAGTGGGGTATGGTCTGGTTCAATGAATCCTCAGCAGCCATATAGCTTTTCATCAGGTCCACCAGTTGGTTTGCAGTCTTAGGGTCCCCATGGCTGACCCATTTCATCAAAGTAGGGGGGAGTGTACACAAATAGTGCTCCACTCTCTACAATCTGAGGGCCTGGAGAAGTCTCTGGCTGCAGCCACTTCTTAGTGAGGTGGATCATACTGAAAATCTGGGAGCGGGGTTTTTTTTCCGTATGGTAGGACCACCATGGTGACACCCAGGCATGCAAGTATCTCAGTTTTTAGTGTCTCATAATCCTGGGCTTTTTCTGGTTCCAGATCAAAATAAGCTTTTTTTTTCTCCTGTCAAAAAGGGGCCAATAGTCCCGCCGTTGTTCTTTTTGTCATCTTTCCCACACAGCGACTCTCTCAAAAGCTATGAGGTATGCCTTCACATCATCCGCAGGTGTCATCTTTTGCAGCTAATAGCTGGTTCATACCATTTTTTGTTCCACCCTGGAGGAGCTGCGGACCCCTTCTTTAATTCCAGCAGGGCCTTCGCAAACTGGCGATTCGTCTCCTGCTGGGTTTCATTGGTCTGCAACAGGGCTTTTACCACTTCCTCCATTTTGTTCAGGAAGATGCCCACTGAGTAGAGCATTAAAAAAAAAGTCTGGGATCGGGTTCGGTATTCGGGTATTTTTGGCACCTTTTCTATAGCTGCTGGGCAGCCAATCAACAAGTTTTTCACTAGTTTGCCCTTATAAGCCGTCACAGCCATTCCTACTAATGGCATGGCTGTGATTGGCCAGTGCATCATGTGACCCAGCCTCTATATGGTCCTGGAGTCACGTAGCAGCGCGTGTCAGATCATCTCAGACTAGAGTAGGGAGAAATTCATGCCGCTGCTGTGAGGGAAAGATTACAGTTCACAACCATCTCAGACTGCATTAGGGAGACCTTCATTGTGGTCCTGTGAGGGAGACATTAGCATTCAGAACCATCTTATAGTGCATTAGGTAGATGTTCCTGTCTGTGCTGTGAGGGACACATTAGCGCTCAGAACCATCCTATAGTGCATTAGAGAAACGTTCCTGTTTGTGTTCTGAGGGAGAGATTCTCATTCTAAAACCATATACTACTGCATTAGGGAAACATTCCTGTTGGTACTCTGAGGGAGAGATTCTCATTCTAAAACCATCTACTACTGCATTAGGGAAACGTTCCTATTGGCGCTCTGAGGGAGAGATTCTCATTCTAAAACCTTCTACTACTGCATTAGGGAAACATTCCTGTTGGTGCTCTAAAGGGAGAGATTCTCATTCTAAAACCATCTACCACTGCATTAGGGAAATGTTCCTGTTGGTGCTCTGAGGGAGAGATTATCATTCTAAAACAATCTACTAATGCATTAGGGAAATGTTCCTGTTGGTGCTCTGAGGGAGAGATTCTCATTCTAAAACCATCTACTAATGCATTAGGGAAATGTTCCTGTTGGTGCTCTGTTGGAGAGATTATCATTCTAAAACCATCTACTACGGCATTAGGGAGATGTTCCTGTTGGTGCTCTGAGGGAGAGATTATCGTTCTAAAACAATCTACTAGATCATTAGGGACATGTTCCTGTTGGTGCTGTGAGGGAGAGTTTATCGTTCTAAAACCAACTACTACTGCTTTAGGGAGAGGTTCCTGTTGGTGTTCTGAGGGAGAGTTTATCATTCTAAAACCATCTACTACTGCATTAGGGAGAGGTTCCTGTTGGTGCTCTGAGGGACAGTTTATCGTTATAAAACCATCTCCTAATGCTTTAGGGAAATGTTCCTGTTGGTGATCTGAGGGAGAGATTATCATTCTAAAACCATCTACTACTGCATTAGGGAAAGTTTCCTGTTGGTACTCTGAGGGAGAGTTTATCATTCTAAAAAAATCTACTACTGCATTAGGGAGACATTCCTGTTGGTGCTCTAAGGGAGAGTTTATCGTTCTAAAACCATCTACTACTGCATTAGGGACATATTCCTGTTGGTGCTTTGAGGGAGAGATTATCATTCTCAAACCATGTACAACTGCAGTGTTGGTGTGGGCCACACATATACAGTGAACAGTGTTGCATATAAGACAAATGTAACTAAATGTGATGATTTTGTCAAAAATGTACTAATATCTATTGTCTATTATAGCAATACGCAGCTAATACCATGCATTCTCCTGAAGAAGCGGGATAACCGCGAAACTGGTTGGGAAGCATTAGTAGAATGACTGTGAAAAAATAACATTTAACTATTACCCACTACATGGGATGGTGATGTAATGAATGTGTAAAAAAAAATTATTTTTTATATATATGTATGTACTGAATAAATATTTGTTTTTATACAAACAACTAGTTTGCGAGTCCATTTTGGTACCATGTAAAATCCCATAGCCCCCTTCTCTCTCCCCTAGTGGGTGAGTCGTCCTATTCTCACATAGGACAAATATTTCTACTACTGCATTAGGGAGATGTTCCTGTTGGTGCTATGAGGGAGAAATTATCATTCTAAAACCATCTACTAGTACATTAGGGACATGTTCCTGTTGGTGCTGTGAGGGAGAGATTATCGTTCTAAAACCATCTACAACTGCATTAGGAAGAGGTTCCTGTTGGTGCTCTAAAGGAAAGTGTTTATCGTTCTAAAACCAACTACTACTGCTTTAGGGAGAGGTTCCTGTTGGTGCTCTGAGGGAGAGTTTATCGTTCTAAAACCATCTACTACTGCATTAGGGAGAGGTTCCTGTTGGTGCTCTGAGGGAGAGATTATCGTTCTAAAACCAACTACTACTGCATTAGGGAGAACTTACTGTTTGTGCTCTGAGGGAGAGTTTATTGTTTCTAAAACCAACTACTACTGCATTAGGGAGAGTTTATTGTTCTAAAACCATCTACTACAGCATTAGGGAGAGGTTCCTGTTGGTGCTCTGAGGGAGAGTTTATCGTTCTAAAACCTTCTGCTATTGCATTAGGGACATATTTATGTTGGTGCTTTGAGGGAGAGATTATAGTTCTAAAACCATGTACAACTGCATTAGGGAATGGTTCCTGTTGGTGCTCTGAGGGAGAGTTTATCGTTCTAAAACAATCTACTACTGCATTAGGGAGAGGTTCCTGTTGGTGCTCTGAGGGAGGGTTTATTGTTCTAAAACCAACTACTACTGCATTAGGGAGAGGTTCCTGTTGGTGCTCTGAGGGGGAGTTTATCATTCTAAAACCAGCTACTACTGCATTATGGAGAGGTTACTGTTGGTGCTCTGAGGGAGAGTTTATTGTTTCTAAAACCAACTACTACTGCATTAGGGAGAGGTTCCTGTTGGTGCTCTGAGGGAGAGTTTATTGTTCTAAAACCATCTACTACTGCATTAGGGAGAGGTTCCTGTTGGTGCTCTGAGGGGGAGTTTATCATTCTAAAACCAGCTACTACTGCATTATGGAGAGGTTACTGTTGGTGCTCTGAGGGAGAGTTTATTGTTTCTAAAACCAACTACTACTGCATTAGGGAGAGGTTCCTGTTGGTGCTCTGAGGGAGAGTTTATCGTTCTAAAACCATCTACTACAGCATTAGGGAGAGGTTCCTGTTTGGTGCTCTGAGGGAGAGTTTATCTTTACAAAGCCATCTCCTACTGCATTAGGGAGAGGTTCCTGTTGTTGCTGTGAGGGAGAAATTATCATTCTAAAACCATCTACTACTGCATTAGGGAAAGGTTCCTGTTGGTGCTCTGAGGGAGAGTTTATCGTTCTAAAACCAACTACTACTGCATTAGGGAGATGTTCCTGTTGGTGCTCTGAGGGGGAGTTTATCATTCTAAAACCAGCTACTACTGCATTAGGGAGAGGTTCCTGTTGGTTCTCTGAGGGAGAGTTTATCGTTTCTAAAACCAACTACTACTGCATTAGGGAGAGGTTCCTGTTGGTGCTCCGAGGGATAGTTTATCGTTATAAAACCATCTCCTAATGCATTAGGGAAATGTTCCTGTTGGTGCTCTGAGGGAGAGTTTATCGTTCTAAAACCATCTACTACTGCATTAGGGAGACGTTCCTGTTGGTGCTCTGATGGATAGTTTATCAATCTAAAACCATCTACTACTGCATTAGGGATATATTCCTGTTAGTGCTTTGAGGGAGAGATTATCCTTCTAAAACCATGCACTACTGCATTAGGGAATGGTTCCTGTTGGTGCTCTGAGAGAGAGTTTATCGTTCTAAATCCATCTACTACTGCATTAGGGAGAGGTTCCTGTTGGTGCTCCGAAGGAGAGTTTATCGTTCTAAAACCAACTACTACTGCATTAGGTAAAGGTTCCTGTTGCTGATCTGAGGGGGAGTTTGTCATTCTAAAACCATCTACTACTGCATTAGGGAGAGGTTCCTGTTGGTGCTCTGAGGGAGAGTTTATCGTTTCTAAAACCAACTACTACTGCATTAGGGAAAGGTTCCTGTTGGTGCTCTGAGGGAGAGTTTATCGTTCTAAAACCATCTACTACTGCATTATGGAGAAGTTCCTGTTTGGTGCTCTGAGGGAGAGTTTATCGTTATAAAGTTATTTCCTACTGCATTAGGGACATGTTCCTGTTGGTGCTGTGAGAGAGAGTTTATCGTTCTAAAACCAACTACTACTGCAATAGGGAGAGGTTCCTGTTGGTGCTCTGAGGAGGAGTTTATCATTCTAAAACCAGGTACTACTGCATTAGGGAGAGGTTCCTGTTGGTTCTCTGAGGGAGAGTTTTCGTTTCTAAAGCCAACTACTACTGCATTAGGGAGAGCTTCCTGTTGGTGCTCTGAGGGAGAGTTTATCGTTCTAAAACCATCTACTACTGCATTAGGGAGAGGTTCCTGTTGGTGCTCCGAGGGAGAGTTTATCGTTATAAAACCATCTCCTAATGCATTAGGGAAATGTTCCTGTTGGTGCTCTGAGGGAGAGATTATCATTCTAAAACCATCTACTACTGCATTAGGGAAAGGTACCTGTTGGTACTCTGAGGGAGAGTTTATCGTTCTAAAACCATCTACTACTGCATTAGGGAGATGTTCCTGTTGGTGCTCTGAGGGATAGTTTATCAATCTTAAACCATCTACTACTGCATTAGGGACATATTCCTTTTGGTGCTTTGAGGGAGAGATTATCGTTCTAAAACCATGTACTACTGCATTAGGGAATGATTACTGTTGGTGCTCTGAGAGAGAGTTTATCGTTCTAAAACCATCTACTACTGCATTATAGAGAGGTTCCTGTTGGTGCTCTGAGGGAGAGTTTATCGTTCTAAAACCAACTACTGCTGCATTAGGGGGAGGTTCCTGTTGGTGCTCTGAAGGGGAGTTTATCATTCTAAAACCAGCTACTACTGCATTAGGGAGAGGTTCCTGTTTGTGCTCTGAGGGAGAGATTATCGTTCTAAAACCAACTACTACTGCATTATGGAGAGGTTACTGTTGGTGCTCTGAGGAAGAGTTTATTGTTTTTAAAACCAACTTCTACTGCATTAGGGAGAGGTTCCTGTTGGTGCTCCAAGGGAGAGTTTATCATTATAAAACCATCTCCTAATGCATTAGGGAAATGTTCCTGTTGGTGCTCTGAGGGAGAGATTATCTTTCTAAAACCAACTAATACTGCTTTAGGGAAAGGTTCCTGTTGGTACTCTGAGGGAGAGTTTATCGTTCTAAAACCATCTACTACTGCATTAGGGAGACGTTACTGTTGGTGCTCTAAGGGAGAGTTTATTGTTTCTAAAACCAACTTCTACTGCATTAGGGAGAGGTTCCTGTTGGTGCTCTGGGGGAGAGTTTATCGTTATAAAGCCATCTCCTACTGCATTAGGGAGAGGTTCCTGTTGGTGCTCTGAGGGAGAGTTTATCGTTCTAAAACCATCCGCTACTGCATTAGGGAGAGGTTCCTGTTGGTGCTCTGAGGGAGATTTTATCGTTCTAAAACCTTTTACTACTGCATTAGGGAGAGGTTCCTGTTGGTGCTCTGAGGGGAGAGTTTAACGTTCTAAAACCATCTACTACTGCATTAGGGACATGTTATTGTTGGTGCTGTGAGGGACAGATTATCGTTCTAAAACCATCTACTACTGCATTAGGGAAATATTCCTGTTGGTGCTTTGAGGGAGAGTTTATCGTTCTAAAACCAACAACTACTGCATTAGGGAGAGGTTCCTGTTGGTGCTCTGAGGGGGAGTTTATCTTTCTAAAACCAGCTACTACTGCATTAGAGAGAGGTTCCTGTTGGTGCTCTGAGGGAGAGTTTATTGTTAAAAAGCAACTACTACTGCATTAGGGTGAGGTTCCTGTTGGTGCTCTGAGGGAGAGTTTATCGTTATAAAGCCATCTTCTACTGCATTAGTGAGAGGTTCCTGTTGGTGCTCTGAGGGAGAGTTTAGCGTTCTAAAACCATCCACTAATGCATAATTGACATGTTCCTGTTAGTGCTCCGAGGGAGAGTTTATCGTTCTAAAACCATCTACTACTGCATTAGGGAGAGGTTCTTGTTGGTGCTCCGAGGGAGAGTTTATCGTTCTAAAACCAAATACTACTGCATTAGAGAGAGGTTCCTGTTGGGGCTCTGAGGGAGAGATTATCTTTCTAAAACCATCTACTACTGTAATAGGGAGATGTTCCTGTTGGTGCTCTGAGGGAGAGTTTATCGTTCTAAAACCAACTACTACTGCATTAGGGAAAGGTTCCTGTTTGGTGCTCTGAGGGGAAGTTTATCATTCTAAAACCATCTACTACTGCATTAGAGAAGAGGTTCCTGTTGGTGCTCTGAGGAAGAGATTATTGTTCTAAAACAAACTACTACTGCATTAGGGTGAGGTTCCTGTTGGTGCTCTGAGGGGGAGTTTATCATTCTAAAACCTGCTACAACTGCATTAGGGAGCGGTTCCTGTTTGTGCTCTGAGGGAGACATTATCGTTCTAAAACCAACTACTACTGCATTACGGATAGGTTACTGTTGGTGCTCTGAGGGAGAGTTTATTGTTTCTAAAACCAACTACTACTGCATTAGGGAGAGGTTCCTGTTGGTGCTCTGAGGGAGAGTTTATCGTTCTAAAACCATCTACTACTGCATTAGGGAGAGGTTCCTGTTTGGTGCTCTGAGTGAGAGTTTATCGTTATAAAGCCATCTCCTACTTCAAAAGGGAGAGGTTCCTGTTGGTGCTCTGAGGGAGAGTTTATTGTTCTAAAACCATCTACTAATGCATTAGGGAAATGTTCCTGTTGGTACTCTGAGGGCGAGTTTATCTTTCTAAAACCATCTACTACTGCATTAGGGAGACGTTCCTGTTGTTGCTCTGAGGGAGAGTTTATCGTTCTAAAACCATCTACTACTGCATTAGGGACATGTTCCTGTTGGTGCTGTGAGGGAGAGATTATCGTACTAAAACCATCTAATACTGCATTAGGGAATGGTTCCTGTTGGTGCTCTGAGGGAGAGTTTATCGTTCTAAAACCAACTACTATTGCATTAGGGAGAGATTCCTGTTGGTGCTCTGAGGGGGAGTTTATCATTCTAAAACCAGCTACTAGTGCATTAGTGAGATGTTCCTGTTGGTGCTCTGAGGGAGAGTTTATCGTCATAAAGCCATCTCCTACTGCATTACAGATAGGTTCCTGTTGGTGCTCTGAAGGAGAGTTTATCGTTCTAAAACCATCCATTACTGAATTAGGGAGAGGTTCCTGTTGGTGCTCTGAGGGGGAGTTTATCATTCTAAAACCTTCTACTACTGCATTAGGGACATGTTCCTGTTGGTGCTGTGAGGGAGAGATTATCATTCTAAAACCAACTACTACTGCATTAGCAAAAGTTTCCTGTTGGTTCTCTGAGGGAGAGATTATCGTTATAAAGCCATCTCCTACTGCATTAGGGAGAGGTTTCTGTTGGTGCTCTGAGGGAGAGTTTATCGTTTCTAAAACCAACTACTACTGCATTAGGGAGAGGTTCCTGTTGGTGCTCTGAGGGAGAGTTTATCGTTCTAAAACCATCTACTAATGCATCAGGGAAATGTTCCTGTTGGTGCTCTGAGGGAGAAATTATCATTCTAAAACCATCTACTACTGCATTAGGGAAAGGTTCCTGTTGGTGCTCTGAGGGAGAGTTTATCGTTCGTGTTTTTTTTTTTTTTTAAATAATATTTATTGGATGTTTTTCTCATTACATAGCATGTAAAGACAACGGGTACAATAAGTAACAGCTGAAATAGCTCAATGGGGTAACATGGTTAACTGTCAGGGTACAAGTGTGGTAAATTGCATCAGTTACCATCCACTAAGTAGGGAAGGATGGGGGGGTAGGATATAAGTGGGTGGGGACGGGGGGTTGGGGGATTGAGTTTAGACTCTGTTAACGTTGACCACCAGCTTGACAAAGAACCTGAGGGGGAGAGGTGGGAGTGGGGGGTTGGGGGGCAGGGGTGGGTGAATATAGGATGGGGGGGTAGGAAGGGATGAATCACCTACCATTGACTACGTTAAATGGTGTGAACATGGGACTGTCAATTGGTACAATGGGGTAACTCGATAAAGTCGACAATGAATAACATGGGCAACAGAAATGTACGATACATTACTCTTTTTGTAGGTTATTTATAATAAATTTTTTTTTTTTTTTGTGCTTGCTATTTGAGAGGGAGTCTCGTGGTTGTCCTTGGAAAGGGATTACGTCATCATCTACCAAAAT
>BLSH010115851.1:11397-29405 GCA_018402905.1 Glandirana rugosa
ACCCGACCTCGTAGGGTTATCCATGTGGGGCAACACACTATAACGCCTTTGGTCGGTCCTTAACCGTAGCGACCTCGTCTCACCACGGGGATCGACGGTCCCCTCATTGAGGAGGTCGCTCCCACCCCTACTTCGGTCACCTTTCCATTCTGCCTAACACCACCATCCCCTGAGGTAAGAATCTTTGTGTCTCTCCGGTTAGACAGTGTTTCTGGACTTCGTGGCTTGTCATACGACAAATGGTCCGCGAACTCAAGCCCTGTAGTGCCTAGCCCACCTGTCTAACGACCCTCCCCGACCCCTTCTGGGCCCTCTTTCATTATGACCCTTATACGATATCCAGGGGATTAGTCTCCCTCCGATCGTTCGGGTTCCGTCCGGACCCGGACCCGGACTTTGTCCCGAAGTTCGGACGGACCAGCAGAACCCGAACTTCCAGGTGTTCGCTCAACTCTAATCAGGATAATTAAAATCTCCCATTATAACAACACTTCTCATCCTAGCCGCTATTCCAAATTGTGATAGGTGGTCCGCCTCCCCCTCCTCCCTCTGATTAGGGGACCTATAGCATATTCCCAGTATTACTTTCTCCCGGGTCTTCCCCAGCCCCTCCCAGCAATCTGTCCACCCGATCCGTGATGTCCCGAACTCAAGCGCCTGGTAAACAGCATACTGTTCGGTGCTTCAGGTCTTTGTGACAGATTGGCCTCTCTGTGTTTCTAAGAATGGAGTCCCCTACCACCACAATCCGTCTTACCTTTCCACTGGCTTCATCCCCACCCTCGCTGGAGGAGTTACTCCCCTGGCAGCTAGGGGCACCACTCTGCTCCAGCGATGCCAATTCCTGGCTGGTTTCCGCAATATCACACAACGGGGTGTACCTATTGGGATGCTCCAGCCCAGGGTCAGCCTCCCTGACTCTTTCCCTTCTACCCTTCCTAACTGTCACCCAACTACTCTGTTCTGGTGGCTGCACCTCTATGTCTCCACCCGCCTCTGTGCTGGCCCCTGCCGGCACCTGACGAGTACGATCCCAACTCTCCTTAAGTATGGAGAGTCGTCTCAGTGTTGACAGTTGCTTCCTTAGATTCAGAACCTGGGCTTCCAGGGAAACAACCTTCTTACATTTTGTACAGCAGTATTCGCCCTCGATCGCATGATCAAGGAACGCATACATGTGACAAGATGTACACCAAATCGCTTCTCCACACCCGCCGGGCATCGTACCTATTGATTAAGTGGGGACTGGGAATTATGCTCTGTCCAATTACCTAACCGCTGGCTGCCTGCCTCTAATACTCACAGTACACGGGGCCTCACAGCACTTAGTACTCACTCCACACTCGGGTACTCACGCCACACTCGGGTACTCACACTATATTACTCGGGTACTCACCTGATACCCTGGTACTTGCTATGCACCGGTACTCCCAACACTCAGGTACTCCTTATACCCCTGTACTCCCAACACTCAGGTACTCCTTATACCCAGGTACTCCTTATACCCAGGTACTCCCAACACTCAGGTACTCATATCCAGGTACACCTTATACCCAGGTACTCCCAACACTCAGGTACTCCCAACACTCAGGTACTCCTTATACCCAGGTACTCCCAACACTCAGGTACTCCCAACACTCAGGTACTCTCCACACACAGGTACTCTCCACACACAGGTACTCCCAACACACAGGTACTCCTTATACCCAGGTACTCCTTTTACCCAGGTACTACCAACACTCAGGTACTCCCCACACACAGGTACTCCTTATACCCAGGTACTCCCAACAATCAGGTACTCCAACACTCAGGTACTCCCAACACTCAGGTACTCCCAACACTCAGGTACTCTCCACACACAGGTACTCCTTATACCCAGGTACTCCCAACACTCATGTACTCCCAATACTCAGGTACTCCCAATACTCAGGTAATCCCAACACTCAGGTACTCCCAACACTCAGGTACTCCCAACACTCAGGTACTCCAACACTCAGGTAATCCCAAAGTGTCAGGCTCCAAACTTTATTCTACACTTCATCACAGCCACCATGTCTAGTAACCCATTCTGTGAGGATGGATGTCAGCCCTCCCTGACTCTAAAGGTCACTATCAGGCCTGCAGAGGTTGGGGCCCTGGCTACACTGAAACAACTGGCCTGTATAATTATATGCCTGTGCTTTACGAAATATGCATTTCATTAAACCAAATAAAAGAGCTCATTCTCCTTGTGGTACAACTTTCAAATCAAGACTTAATTTGTATATCTTTAGATTCCATAAATGTCTATACACATGTTCCTGGTAAGTTTCAACAAAAGAGTCATAGTTTTACTGTTTTACTGAAATTTAATACAGGGAGAATTGCTTAACATGTTCCTGGTAAGTTTCAACAAAAGAGTCATGATTTTACTGTTGTACTGAAATCTAATACAAAGAGATTTGCTTTTTTATAGTTTAATAGGAAACCTTACACCTCACCTATAGAAGCAATCTTAAGCATATATGATATTTACCTGTTATATACAGTTGTAGGGATTATGCTTTCAAAACTACAGCAAATTCAAAGAATTCAGAGTTTAAAGCTGAACTCCAGGAAATATAAAAATGTGTGCTTGCAGTGGGGCTGTGCCCACTCTGCAGGGTTTAAAGTGAAAGATAAGGCTAATACTAACTATTCTTAAAAATCACCTTTCCCCCCTTCTCCTACCTATCCGGCATACCCTGTTTAAGATCTGTGTACTTACCTATTTTTAATCTGCTCCAGTTCAGAAGCAAAATCCCGCAGCTCCGGCTCCCCTGTGTCAGTGAGCAGCTGCTGCAAGGGATAGCACAGGGGAGAAAAAAGGGGGGGGGGCAGAGAAGGGGGGAGGAGGGAGAGGAGGGAAGAAGGGGAGTTAGAAGGGAGGGGATGGTGGAGGGCACAATTGAACAGGGAGTTTTATCCTTTGATGTCCCACTCTTTCTCTTCTCAGACTTTTTTACATTATTTTCACCTTGTGATCTGTAACACATTTCCGGCCCTAGGGTGACAACGCTTATTTACAGTACTGTATCTATGGAGGAGTACTGCTGCCACCGGACTATCCTCATCTCCACATTAACCATGCTTGTAATGAGGGGGGATTCACAATGACCCTCAATTTAACAAAGTCTTTTCGCTGGCTTTCAAAGTAATGGAGCATGTACTTCCACCACTAATGTAATGGGTGATTTACATTGACCATCAATGTAAAATGAGAATTTACACCAACCAAAAACATACCAGGAGCATTTGCACTGACTGTCAATGTAACAGAGCATGTACACTGACCACCAATTTAACAGGTGCTGTCAGGAAGGGTACGCCAGTAGACAAGATGGCTCCTTTGGCTGGATTTCTGTGAATCTTCACAGGCTAATCCATGTTCCTTCTCATGGATGAGAATTGGGCACATTCTGCCTGCTACATTTGCTTCTGTTCCACTGATCAGCTGTTACACTGATCAGCTCCTGACCTGGCTTGTACCCTGACCTCGTTCTTGCTTGTGCCTCTGTACCTGAGCTGTCCTGTGAGTGTATGACCTGGCCTGCGTGACTTTGCTGCTCTTCCTGCAGTCACCGGTACCTGCCTACCATCCTGCTGTGCCTGCTGATCTACAGTCCGTGTAAGGTAAATCAGATTCCCATCACCAGAAAACCAGTGTGGACTCATGCTAATATTGCTGCGTGTGTGCATTGCTCATATGCTAATACTCCTAGGCAAAGAGGTAATAAATTTACTATTCCAGTTCCTCGTGCTCGCATTCATGTATGCACTCGCACGAATTAGCGTGTGTACTTGGTACCCAGTAGTCTATTTAAACTGGCCTGTCACCATGAGCAGTTGCTGAACCAGTCATGTACCTGTATTCCCATGACCTGATCTATTGAACCTGCTTACCTTTGTATGATCTGGCTTTCTCCTGGACTTTGCCTTTGCTCCTGCATTAACCTTGTTCACCTGATCTCTCTGCTGGCCTATTTACAAGACTCGTCTTTGCTGATTCTGTACTGTGCTACCCAGCTGTTACCAAAGTTGACCTGCTTCCTGGACTTGCTCTACCTGCTGAGTTGGTAACCCTTGTTACCTGGGTGCCGCTGGTTTCTGCCTGCAGACGGGCTCTGCTACCATCTCCAGCCCCGGTGCCAAGCTGCTTCAGTATCTTGTTCTTGGGACTGCGACCCCCAGCTTCATCCACCTAAGGGCAGACTTCACCAGCCAGCTACTCCAGCACTCATGCCACTCCATGCCCTCACACTTTCTGTCTCCACCTTCAGGAGTGTTGGGCAGGAGGTGTAAGAGACGTATCCACAACATTCCAGTCCTCCCCAGGTACGTGATAGCAGTGGCGGCTGGTGACATTTTAAATCTCCCCCTTTTCATATGCTTTATGCAGTCCTTTTGGATCACTGAAGGAGGCTATCACTTCCCTTCCAGTGCCTCACAGATTGTCCCTCACTGTTGTTGTGATCCTTGAGGGGGCTTATTCGTGGAGCCGCTATCTCTACAAGATTCACCTATATGGGTGGTTTATTTTACCCACTGTCAATCCAAATACTATATCCCAAAGACTCTGGAGCCACCAGGGGGCCCGGGAATCCCTAGCCAGGGACAGGAACGATACTGCAATCAGTTTGTAAGTGTTTGATATGCATATGTATCCTTTTTATCCCATTATTTTTGAGCCAGTTGTAAACCATTTCTAGTATAATATGTCCTTTCCAATCAATGTTGTCATAACTATGTATATTGTTACTATATGCAATATATATGATATGCTATAGCATCTGTTGTATTGTATCTATGCTCTGCTTAATCTGCCTTTATACTGAATTACGTATGATTTATGATTGATTGATATGTTATATATCCATAGACCATACAGTGCACACGCTTCATGTCCCCTGAGGAGGGAATGAATAGTTTCCGAAACATGTCGGGACTCTGTGGCAATACAATTGCTAGCGTGTTCATGCTTTGCTCTTAATTTCTTTGTACATATGGTATACTATATAAACTCTGTATTTTCTCATTATTATGTACCCTGCTTCTTTTAAAGAAAATGACAACTAATAAAATCTACATATTTTACTCTATGCTACTTTAATTTGGGGTTCCTTTACCTATAAAGTCCCAGGGGTAATTCTGCTCTACTTTACAAATTGTTTAGGGATGTGTTTCAGTTTGAGAAGTATTCTACAAAAAACACACATAATTATGTCCATATGTTCATACAATTATGAGTTAATTTAACATCCATTGGCCAGGTGCTCCCACGGAACCAAAGGCTCTTGAGGGAGGTCTCGGTCAGAAGATAAAAATACCATAGGTAGTCTGAATAAAAAGGGGAGAAGTGTTCCACGCAGCGGATATTAGACTTTAATATTACTCTTTGAGCTGCAGCCTCCACCTCAAAGCTACCCCCAAACAAAGGGGGGTTAGTTTGAATGATATGGTCAGATTATGATGGATATGGCGCTGCTCAGTACATGTGTGTATTCAAATCGTATTAGATGCGTATAGGTGTTTATAGCATATAATCTTCCTATAAACTTTCTAGCATGATAAGAAGCGAATATGAAAATCTATAGTATACAATATGTATAGTTGAAGTAGGCAGAGATATTGTATAGAAATAAAAGTAAATGTGGATATAGATGTTGCTAAAACATATAATCACTACAAATCAATAGGTGATGAATTAATGTGAAATAAAGTGCATATATTCAATCTGTGCAACAATTATTTAAAATGTGCTGATCAGGTGATCGGTATAAACTTAATTTAAAACCAATAATTTAAGGAAATTCATACAACAAGTTCAAAATATATATCACACTGTACATGTTAGCATGGAAAACATAAATTCCAATAGCGTGACTAGTGCTTGTACATTGTGCTGAAGTGATGAAAAAAGTCCATAATTAATATGCTGGCCAAGAACAAACACCACGTGGTTATATGTTGAACTGCACACCGATAATGATTTCTGTGAAAGTGATTCACCCTGTGCATTCCCCGTATGCCAAACCACTCACCAGAGGACGCTCCCCCGAAGGGGTGTTTCGCCTTTGAGAGTGGCTCTGAGTCACTGGACTGGATGGTATTGTCCCCGCAGTATTCACATATGGAAAATGGAGAAGGCAGAATCTTGTGCAATATTGTTTCAATATGTATTTATTATTAAAATATAAAGATTGCACTCACATTTTTAGTAAAGTTATCGCGCATCTGAGAAAAAAGGGGAGAAATCCAGCCCTTTAACTTAGACGAATATTGCGGAACTGAGATTACCGCCATTTTGTTGAAGATCGGATGCAGTCTGCACCCGCTGATTTGAATTTAAATTTAATATTTGGTTGTGGTTGTCCCCAAGAAGTGCAACAAACACATTTCTCTCGGTGCCTGGATGTGACACTGAAAAAAGACATATACAGAACGACAAAAAATACAATACAAATGGAATATGTTCATATATTTAAACTGGTTAAAAATCTTAGTCAGTCACAGCTGGCTACAATTACCTCTAAATGAGGATGTACGTGTATAGCAAAAAGAGGAAAAAAGGGGAAATATGTGCAAAGCAAACAAAAATATGTGTATACTTATTGACAATAGTAATCTTGGGCCAAAGTTGGGAATAGGTAGTCTGCCCACCACGCAAATAGCCCAAAAGAGATCCTCCAAGGCACACATACAGGGTCACTCAGCCCAACGGTCGCCCAGTAGGTCCAGAAAAGGCCAGAACAGATAATAAGCCCTCCCAGGGGCAAGAGTGGGAACCAAAACAGAGAAGAATACACTGCAAAGATGATAAGCAAAATGACATGTATAATATTACACACTTAGGAACTCCTGGCCAATGGATGTTAAATTAACTCATAATTGTATGAACATATGGACATAATTATGTGTGTTTTTTGTAGAATACTTCTCAAACTGAAACTGTCTCTTTCTGACGAAGCGATTTTAGCCGCAAAACATGTTAAAGCACAGGTGGATGAACCTCATCTGCATTCCTTACTTGGAGTCTCACTGTCAGGTTGTCTGGCTGCCGGTTTCAGACATTCTGTAAAGACTGTTTTTATGGATTATGCACTGTCTAGCCCACTCTTGTAGGGCAATGTGTATATGTCTTTTCTTAATGAAGATTTAATGATTAAATACAATTATTTTAACTAAACAAATTGGTGTTATGTACCGTGAAAGTCCATGTTTGCATCCACATCCTTATTTCCTACTGTTGCAGCATGACACAGAAGCCTACTACACAGAGCCCACCCTCTCCCCCCTTCCTCTTGCCCGCTAAGACAGGACTGCATGTTGCTCAGCTAGCTTACCTACTTACCTTTGGCTAGGCTGAACTCCGTCCTCCACTCCAGGCTGTCTACACTCCTCCCCCTCTCAGCATCTCTTGTGATGAAGTCAAATAAGGCACGCTGAAAAAGGGGGAGGGTACAAGTAGCTTTACTCAGAGTCAGATAGATCATTGGAGACTCTCAGTCTCGGCTGGCTCTGGCCAGGAACTGCACATGTGCAGTTGAGCCGAGAGAGTCACTGGCTGAAAGTGTATTTTTTCACTGGCAGGCTTTTCACCTTACGGACTTTTACAGACACGGAAAAATTACCCATTTTTATGGGCTGCCCGTAAAAACACGGGCAGATTGCAACACTGGCCCCAAGTTAGAGGTGTAAGAGAGACCTTCCTCATCATTTCTGGCTCTGCTACCAGGTACGTGATAAGTGCATTTGCACTGGCATGTACACTGACCACAAATGTAACAGGGAATGTACACTGACCACAAATGTAACAGGTACATTTACACTGGCTACCAGTCTAACTAGGAATGTATACTGACTACAAATGAAACAGGGAATGTGCACTGAGCACCAATGTAACAAGTGCATTTACACTGGCCATTAGAGTTTGTTCATACTAATGCAGTGACTGGCACTTTTCCGCACTGGAAGAATGCCAGTCACTGCTAGGCCACATAGAAAACAACAGGATGATTTACTTTCAATGTGACTACTGATCTCCAATGCAATAGGAGATTCTACAATGTCTACCAAAGTAACAAGGAAATTTACATTAAACAACAATGTATGTGAGTGTTATTGATGTAGGGGCACAATTTGCTGGATGAACACAAGGAGGGTTTTACAAAAGGGGGCTGATGGTCACTGAATATGGAAAATTACCCCTGAAGACATCCCATTGTCGACAAAACCTGCTGGGTGGTGGCTAGCGGTCTGCGAGGTCCTCACACCTGCCGGTGTACAACGGCAAGGTGTTATATGTTCTGTTTATAACGTGATGCTTGTGAGTATATTTAATGCAATAGATTGGGTGTTTAAATGACATTACTCTATGGTTCCTTGTTGTTCTTTTCCACCATTCTTAAGGAGAGTTGTGTAACCTTGTGAATTGTGGCGTAACCAGAATTTGAAGAGTGGTAGTGGACTCTGAAGTGACCTTATTTATGGGCCTATTTGCTTTTAATCTCTTGTCTTTAGAGATCATTGAAATCTGGTATGGAGTTGGCACTTTTGGCTATCTGGTGGTTCAGGAGCACTGCACCTGGAATTTACACATGAACATATTGTACTGCCCTGTGGGGCCTTAATTGGACACTGGGAGTGGACTTTTTATTCTTTATTTTTATCTTTTGTTTAACTTTTTTTACACAGTTTTTGTTTATACACCTTGTGGATTATTTTTTGATCTTTGGGATTTCTAATCGAATATATTCCTTTATGAATGTAAGTATCTGCATAAGGCATTAAATTATTTTTTTTTTACCAATTCAGGGGTTTGCACACTTAATTATGCTTGTTATTTCCTATATCCAGAACACTGAGGGGTTGATTTACTAAAGCTTGAAAGTGCAAAATTTGGTGCAGCTCCACACAGAAACCAATCAGCTTCAAGGTTTTATTGCCAAAGCTTGATTGAACAAGCTGAGGTTAGAAGCTGATTGGCTAGCATGCACAGCTGCACAGGTTTTTGCACTCTCCAGCTTTAGTAAATCAACCCCTGATTGTTGCACCCCCCCAAGCTCATAAGAATACTGTGTTTTAAAGAATATGGAAAATTGCTTTTGCATTACATTGTGATTTTGTTGGGTGATATGTGGTTTTGCAGTCTAATATGTTCTTGATTTTATTGTTTGATGTACAGTATATTTGTAGACAAAGGTAAATGGTACTGAGCTCGGTGAGGGTAAGAATAATAATAAAAAAAAAATGTGATCTGTGTATAAAGCTGCAGCGCTATGAGTGAGATATAAACACAAAATAGATCATAAGCAAAAAAGTGCTGCGCTAGCAATCATACAAATAATGATTATTTGAATAGAGTGAACTTGGTCATTGCAGAGACCCACTACTAAAGCAATAGTGCATTTGAAGAGTAATAAAAAGTCCAAAGATGAATTAATAAAAACCGTCCTCATTCATATCTTGAAAAAAGGCATATAGTAAGGTGCATATAGTACACAAATCCTCTTAGTGCCACCGTGCTTTGGGAAGTATTGTGGAAAAACTCCCACCACCATGCTGTGATTGTGCTTACCAAAGAGAGATGGTCTCTTATTACAGGAGACCAGAAGGAGCCTTTTTTATATCCACATAAGAGAGTGCCGCCAGGGAGTATCCAAACCCCTACTCTTGTGTCTCGGTCACAGGCAATCTTATCTCCATACCGGAATGCGGGAAGAAGTCCATTAGAGACTAAACCAGTCGGGTTATGGCTCTACTCTGACACACCGCCGCGATTTTTGTTCTGGAGATTTTACCATTCCCTGCGATATGCCTGTTTTTATGCATCTAAATGTAAGTGCAATACTTTATTAAGCATTGATTACCTTTAATGTATTACGCTATTGGAACCTTTTTCTTTTATGTATTATCCCACATTCCGGTATGGAGATAAGATATTTGTATATGTTATATGTACTGTATATGCAGGGAAATATGCTGCTGTGGACATCTGCATCATTTTCTATCATAACATGATACAGTATAATGTGTTTTTTAATTATGTAATTTTTAGAGGCAGTGCAACATATATTGATCATATGGTATTGCATAGTAGGATTAGGTATGGAGTCTTCCTTTTGCACAAAAAGGCATTTGACTGTTGAAAGCCTTGATTTCTTATAAATCAATATTTAATTTCACAAATAAGACTCAGTTTATAAAACTTAAGTTCATTTCCATTATTTGGAATTGCCATAGTTCATTTCAGACACGTGACTGATATTTTCAGCTCCCATTTGCCCCCACAGCTAAAAATAATCATTAATATGCATAGGTTTGAATGGAGGTTAGATGAGGCAACTCATTGATCAAGGACAACAGTGGACAACAAGGTTAGGAAAACAAGGTGGGGGGGGGGGGGTTAATATCAAAGTGATAGGGCCCACAGAATAGAGGGGTGTAGAGGGGGGAGTGGAACACTGAAGAGAAAGGTCGCAGGAGAAAGGTTAAGAAAGAAATGTGCCAGTGCATCGTGTAAGGAAAAATAAGGTGCCTTTCTCTTTTTATAACATAAAGGATTCCAGCTGCAAAGGTATATGGTGTTTTTATCAGCTGATATTGGTGTTTTTATCAGCTGATATTGGGCAAAGGACTTTATTTGTGTTCCTGACAGCTAGAAGTTCAGCCAAGTTTTTTCTCTGATATTTTGGAACAGCCTGCATTTTACTGATAGCATTTAAATTATTTAGATTACACAAAGTACATTTACAGTACCAATAGATTGGCTTTGTTCTTACCTGGACAGATTGACCTTTATAAACTTTGTGTACTATAAAAAAATATTTTCAAAAAGTCTTAAAGTATACCTAAAAGCAAAACCTATTTTTATATTTGGATAGATTGTTGAGGGAATAGAACCACTGTCTTTGTAGTTAAAATTCATAAGAAAAATTGGCCAGCACACCAAAAGAAGATCTCAAAACTTTACTGAGATTTCAATAGCAAAACAGCTGATAAATACACAAACACTTCAAAGACTTGCAGGTTCCTTTTCTCAAGGTGATGAACAATGTTGAAGCAAAGTTATCACATAGATATACACCCACCAATAACAAAAACACAACCCACCTGTGTACCTGATGTTTTCCAATATTCAGTCTTGTCTACCCTTTTATATATTGCACAATTATGCCTAAGGTTAGTCAAAAATCAATCACAAATTAACTAAAACTACCAGAGGGAGAATTTGCTGGGGGAAAAAAATGGGGAACCTGGCTTAAACATTCATAGTAAACAGGGAAGAGGACTGTTTGCCCTCGATTAATCCAGCAATCCAAAAAAAAACCAAATATGAATTTCATACAAAATCCTAGACAAAAGCATTTCTGCGCACGTCCTTGTGCGTCATGGACTGGAATTACACTACTGCACATCAACTGCTGGAAATGACTCCACTGAGAAAACAAAAATGACGTATCAGGCATGATGCTGACCTGGAACTTATGAGAAAATATGCAAAAAGAATAAGACATCAAAAGACAAAAAATAAATAAATAAATAAATATGTGTTACAAAGGTGGGAAAAAGAGAAAAAAATTATGAAGCAATAACTGCCATAGCCTTACCGCAAGCCATCATTAGACATACTAAGTGAGCCTAAGGGGTCTTAGGAGGGACATCCGCTTTGTTTTCAGGCTATGGATATTATCCAAAAAATATAAAGTAATCCAAAATGTATAAAATAAATATTGTGCTCAATTTGCTTGCACATTGTCTGTTACCTCGAAAAAGGGGACCTGCGAATCTCCAAAACATTGGTGGTTTTATCACGTTTTGCTATTGAGATCTCTGTAAAAAATGTGAGATCTTCTATTGGTGTGCTGGCAATTTTTGTTTATGGAATTGTGCAATGTATCTGCTGCCCATGCACCTGGGGTTAGCTGAAGGTGCAGAATAGCTGATACTGTATGAGAGATCTTAATTGCTGCCTGTATTAGAAAGATTCACCTTTTTTCTAATTGTCCTGATCACCAGTGTCACATACATAACAAATGAAAGGAAACTGAAGGTAAGTCGAAATTTTTGAGCTGCAACCAGAACAGAAATAAAGGGGAAATCTTCCCATGGAGACGCTTGTTCCCATTATAACTGTCTAAAGGTCGCCATAAATTACTAATTTTTCTTTAATCAGTCAGGGGGCTGACCGTAAAAAAAAAATGGATTCCACCATCCACACAAGCAAGGTGGATAGATGAATCCTCTCTAGAGAGACCTTGTATTCTGACAGCAGGACTCCACTGCTGTCAGAATATGCTGATCAGCAGCTGAAGCCGTTGATCAAGAAGCGTTTTCTAACATTCCCGTTCAACAGAATTTGATCTAACATCAGCATCTGTCAGACAGGGACAGCCATACAAGGTTTGAAATCTGTCCGGTCCCTGCTGAAACGGCTGAATTTCGATCCATCTAAGGTCAGCTTTAGGAATATCCCTCACACTGGAAACATACTGTAGAAAACATATAATTTCACTCCTTGTTGAGTCTACGGGACAGGAAGGAAAGGTAAATGTCCCTAATGAGACACAAATGGCAAAAAAAAACTGATAAAGATTTTAATCCTGCTCTACTCTATCCAAAATGAAAAAAAGTATTGCCTTTAGGCACACTTTAAGTGTATTTCTATACATTGTATTTCTTAAAGCATAACTATGTCCAAGAACAAAATGTAAAAGATTGCAGTTCATCAGTTGTAGTGACTGTATTAGTTTTCATTTTTCAGACAAATAACATTTTCAGCAAGTATAAATAACACCTGTTGATCTTGACTGTGACCTTATAACTTCCTGTGACATGAAGTGGAATTAACCTGCCAGGGCAATGTAAATTAACATCTGGGAGGATGTATGGGTTCCTCCTTCCTCTCATGTGCCTCAAACGTGCTCCCTGGCACACACAGGGGCTCAATCTGTGCCTCTGGTGCACGCAGCGGCCCTATACCTTATGATAGCTGTGGCCAATCACAGCAATCACAATAATAAACAATGAATCATAAATGAAAGACATTCCTGACAGTTAACACTGTTTCTTTTAGAATGGTCATCTCTGTAATAAACAATCATATTGTACAAAAAAATCCTGATCACTCCCCAGAGTAGTATAATGTCACTATGCTGACACTGCACTATTCTGGTGACATTATTGTAAAAAAAATGTAAAACCAAAATAAAAATTGTAAAAAAAAATATGGTCGCTAATCACCACCATCCACTTACACTGTCCATAATCAGCAGGGGTATAATTCCTGCCACAGCTGCAAAGCATTGCAGCGCGGCATGTGTACATCCTCAGTTGCAGCCTCTGCAGCTAAAGAGGGTTGGGGTTGAGGGAAGGTAAAATTGCGGCTCAACCACAAGGTTTTACTGATGATGTGTGTTAGAAATATATCATTAATTAACAACTTTGTGTAAAAAAAATACATTTTTATTTTCTTTTTTGCATTTTCCAAACACATTTGTCAAAAAAATGACATTTTCAAAATACTCATTATTCCTTTTAGGCTCCATTCACACTTGTCCGACTTTTCATGCAACTTTGGACATCAGAGTTGTATGACAAGTCGTTCCCCATGTTTTCCAATGATAACCATTCATATACTGTATGTGCGACTTAAAGTTGCAGCTACTTCAAAGTAGTTCATGAACAAAAACAGAAGAAAGAGGGCGCCTGGGTCGGTGTGATAGTAAAAACAAGTAACACTTTATTCAGATACACTTACATAAAAGAGCGAGTGTGAGAGCTGGAGATGCTGCCGGTTATATACCTCCATATGGTGGGTCTGAGCTTATCCCCACAGTGGTCTTCTCATCCCTTGTGACAGCTGGCTGCTTGATTGGTGATCCACATCCACCCTGTGTGCAGCTTGCAAGATATTTTTATGTAAGTGTATCTAAATAATGTGTTACTTGTTTTTACTATCACACTGACCCAGGTGCCCTATTTCTGCTGTTTTTGTTTGTATCTGAGGAAAGTCCCATTTCCTAATGATGAGCTGCCGGTGACTGTCTGTGCTATCCCCATCCAGCTGTGGATCCAACCATCTTGCAGCCTTCTCCTTGATATTCCTTACTACTATGGACTGTATGGACTAATTCTTATTAATTTGTTTTGAGTACATCTTGTTGTTTCCCACACCCGTTATTGATCCCTTATGGTCCACCTTATAGCTGCCAGTCAGCGCTGACTCACACACTACCTGCCAGGTCTGTGTGAAATATTGCTTGTTCAAAGTTGTTCACGCATTACTTTGGTCTGACATTCATACACCTTGAGGGCCATAGACGTCCATGTTAACCCACAAAAGTTGCATGAAAGTCATACCCGAATGTGATATAATTCAACAGTTGTGCAACAGTTGTCCATTATCACTGGTCAAAGCCAAAGCCCTATCCAAGTTGCACCCATTCAAAGTTGCACCAAGGTCGCATTCCAAAGCCAGCGCAACTTTGGAGTCATACAAGTGTGAATGGAGCCTTAGAAAATACCGTGGAATGTTTGCTTCCCAAAATAGAGTCATTTTGTGGGTGTTTCCACTGTCCTGGTGCTCCAGGGCCTCCAAAATGAGATAGGTAGTCAGGAATTTAAACGCTTAATTTATGCATAATTTATGCATTATTGGTTTATTAAAGCACTGTCTAGTAGTTTATAATTTATAATGTAGATTTTGTTAAACATTTTAATGTCTAAAAGTAATTTTAAATGTTTCAATATTTATACTATTATGCTTTAACATTCATTCTTAGATTGCTCAGCTTAATCAGAACAGTGATTGCATTTCAAATCTAAAAGCTAGTTGTCGATTCATGTAATTTGACAAAAAAAAAATTGGTATTGTAGACAAAAACATTTATGCTAACTGATCTCCATTGTTGAAAAGCATAATATCTTTACTTGTGCAAATATCTTAAGACATTGTTTCTTCTAACTGTTCTAAAGCCTTACAAACAGTGCATGATTTGCAGCTAATTTGACATGCATGTAATCTCACATATTTACAGGTGGGAAAATAGGTTTCAGCAGTATAGTTAGCTACCTATATAGATACTTACAAAACAGTTTTTGGAACTTACGGACAGTTTAGGAAGAATTATTTAAAATGAAAAGTATAGAGGTTATGTACATATTTTTATTATGGACAAGTCTAATAAAATTTCAAAGCATTAAAGTGTAATAAAGTTAAAGTTAGGCTTCTTTTACACACACAGTTAAACAAAAACATGTATATTTGTAAAGCTTTTTCCTTGGTTTAAATTTGACAAGTGAGCCCAAAGGCAGGTAGCTTCTGCTGCGCTGTCTCTAAAGATTACCCATGCTTCTTTGAGAATTCTTCATCATGTATTAAACATTTATTTGTAGAAGACAGATTGTACACCTACAGTAGTCAACAGTTTAAAACATATACGTCAAAAAATATAAAATATTGACCATTAAAAAAGTATATACAGTTTCCCTTTAAGATAAGTCGTCCCGGGATACTGTTAAATAATAGTTACACATTAACAGCACTTGTATAAAAGAAATCTGGACTGTAACCTATAATGGTCAGTGCTTTAATAGAGAAACTGAGCTCAGATTAATTGCAT
Source organism: Glandirana rugosa (assembly GCA_018402905.1). Taxonomy (NCBI): domain Eukaryota; kingdom Metazoa; phylum Chordata; class Amphibia; order Anura; family Ranidae; genus Glandirana; species Glandirana rugosa. Next base: position 27,039 of record BLSH010115851.1, read on the forward strand.
CACAAGGAGTACACACAGAATTCTTTATTTTCATACTGTCTAGTATAACTCACATATACCTCGCTATGTGGAGCATCTCTGACTTATTTTTCCTATTTTTTTTTACTCTGTTTATGTTCAATTATTTGAAAGTCTTATGGACTACAAGAAGTCTCCCCCCTGGACCAGTTCCATTGCCTTTAATAGGAAACTTGTGGATGCTAAACTTCCAGCTTCATCCAGAGAGGATAACACAAGTAAGTATATAATTCCTAAAACTTCAAGTACCAATACTTACAAGTAGAATTGCATTTTGATGCATATTTAATGTAATAATGATGGTTTTATGTGTATGATTTTTTTCTTTTTCCAAGACTTCTAAAACATCTGCAAATTTAGATACAAGTGACCGTATCTAAATATAGGGGTGCTTAAAAGCTTCAGCAAGTTTTATTTTTGAGATGTTTTGTAAATGCTTACTAAAGCTGCCATGCTGCCAGCCTGATATGTAATGACCAGTTAAATAACTTCTGTCAGTACAGTGTAGGAGTTAAAATTGCCTGATAAGAATTTGCATCCAATTATAGTTAATAACTAAGGTCAGCAGTCCTTTCCCCATTAAAGCATTTATTAACCCCCCAAAAAATAAAAATAAAATAAAGATCCTGTTCTTTTAAAGCGTTATATACAGCACAGTGCTTGTGCTGTGTCATTTGACCCTCTGTATCACCTGAAATACCTGGCTGATCCTGCCAGTTTCTACTTTCCCCCTGTGCTTTGACCACAGTATATCAGGGCTGCTGAGCCCTGACACCATTGTCAATGTACATGCCTCCATCATCTGCTAGTATCTGCAGCTCTCCCTGTGTCTCCCTCTGTCCTCCTCCCCCCTGCCTGTCATCTCTTACTTTCGCTGATCTATTCCTCTCCCCATTGCTTAAAAACTATCTCATCTTTATATCATCCCCTCTAATATTTTATTGCACTTCACTTTTTTATATATATTTTATTTCTATGACAGTGGGGGGTCACTGGTTATAGTCTAAGCAGCAATCGGTCCTAAGATATACATTCTTTAAGTAGTTCCTTTTTTGGTTATAAGGATTCTATAGTGGTGGCGCGGTATTAATTAGCATTTTAATATCATCCCCTCTGTCAGATAAAAAGCTGCATCCTAGTGCCTGTGCTTTATCAAAAAAAAAAAAAAAAAAAGCAGACTTCTACCTGTTTTACAGTGTCTTCCAGCGATCACATGACTCCAGGCTCTCTGCTCCTCTCCTCCCTCCTCCCTGGCTGACATCAGCAGGGGAATCTCAGCACCGCCCACTGGAGATATCAGACGGGGAGAGCTGAGAGCCTGGAGTCATCTTATCACTGCAAGACACTGTTAAAACAGGTAGAAGTGTGCTTTTTTTTTTTTATAAAGCACAGGCACTAGGATGCAGAGGGAACCTTTATTGCAAAAAAAAAAAAAAGGATGCAGAGGGGATGATATAAAGATGAGATAGTGGCTTAACAACCACTTTAAGTCAATTACAACTTATAGCAGTGGCTCTTTCAATTGCTTCTGAAAAAGACATTGAGAGCCTCCGGTTTATATTATCAGCACAGATTTGTTATAGGGGTTGCAAGTGGATGCAGCCCCCCACACACATGCTTACTGATCAATAGCACCAAAAAAGAAAATTAAAGTAAGAAGATGCAGCAAAAAGAAAAAAACATATCAAATGTTCATAGAAGCTGTATAAGGCAACATCCTTTCCTGGTGCATCATGGCAGCATACACATGGGTTGTGGCTCCGCCCCACAACATGATAGGACTGGTTAACTATAAATCAAAGACAGACCCGGCTCACAGCATTCTCCTTTTTTTCCTCACCTGATCAGGACTGGAGTCGCGAGGTATCCCTTACCGCTTGTCGCCCCAGCCAAGTTCAGCCTCTCTTGGTTGGAAGTCCTTCCTGTACAGTCTCTAAACGAGCTTTATGGTTGGAGCCCCATTCTGGTGGTCTGGGGGGCATATTTCAGCTTCTCCTGGGTGGATGTCCTTCCTGTACAGTCTCTAAATGAGCTATATGGTTGGAACCCTGGGTGGATGTCATTCCTATACAGTCTCTAAATGAGCGATATGGTTGGAGCCCGATGCTGGTGGTGCAGGCCTCTCAAAGAAAGCTTTAAACAAGCTTTGACGTAAGTGACAGCATTTCCCTTTGCTTTCCATATGCTTTTAACTTCTTTTCTCTGTTTTGTGGGCGTTTGCCATTTCTAAGATGGCTGCAGCAGTTCACTCTGAGCATGAGAGGCAGGAAGTGATGCGGTCTCTGTGACCAGTTTCCTGGCTAGAATTTCACTAAGATGATGATCTGAGCATGCTCAGGCACTGATCTC
>BLSH010115851.1:55335-124261 GCA_018402905.1 Glandirana rugosa
ACTGACATGAAATGGGCCAGCACAAGGTCCGTGTCCTATTATCAATGGACAAATCTAACCTGCTTGAGTTCATGTTGGAGTGGATACAATAAGGTGGGAGACCGTTTCTACACAATTTACGAGCTGGTTACATGATACAGTACATAAAAATGTAACCATTTTTGTGCCTAAAAGTTCAGGTCCCCATTGATTTCAATGGGGTTCGGTGTCCGTGCGATCGTTCGGGTTCCGTCCGGACCCGGACCCGGACTTTGTCCCGAAGTTCGCCCGGACCAGCAGAACCCGAACTTCCAGAGGTTCGCTCAACTCTACACATCACATCACTTCCGAAGTTTTCTTCTGTTGTACTAGAATTTCTTGTACCTTTAGCAAACTTTATTAAAATGACTGGTTTATTTATTTTTTTTTAATTCTTTTATTTTGTAGCAGAGAAATTAACAACATTATTGCAAATGTAAAAATACATGACATAGTACATTGGTCGAGCATTTAACACATCTTTGCCAGAGGGTGGAATAACATAGGTGAGGTTGTACTTGAGTTCGTCCAATCTAAACAGGTAACTATTATCCTGTGCCTGGAACACGACCGGGTAAAGTACAGTCAATATGCACATAAATATCCACCCCACTGAATAATGATAACATTTCAAGAAATAAGTTGGTACAGTGTAGCCGTGTTTGCTGACAGACATAAAATATAATCTTGTTTCAGATAACAAATATACAGGAAGGGGAATGTGGAAATCCAGATGAGGGGGGCAGGAGGGAAAAAAAGGGGGTATTTCCAGTCATCCCACCCCCCTTGAGAGATTGAGGCCGGGATATTTCCGCCAGGAACGGGCAGCACTCACTGTCTAGGAGGGGGGCATGACTGGTTTATTGAATCCAAAGGGCAATGTTTTTTTGTTACTTTCCATAATTGGCAAAGCAGTCATACAGGAGCTTACTAAGGATCCTGAGACATGATCATTTCAATGGCAAGGTGCTGCTAAGGGTGCAAGTATGAGGCTGTATGCTGCTGAGTATTACATGGACCACAAAAAAAGATAAAGAATGTTACTCAGCGTTTTGGAAGATATTAACAAGCTGATCATTTTTACCTTTACAATTTTTATTTGAACCAAATGAAACCCTTTATATTAGTGTAATGCAGTCAGGCTGTATATGCAGCTGCAGTAAGGGATATCAAAACAGTTATCGCACACAAGCAGCAGCCCAGATCTCTAACATACACCTTACCCACCCCGGTATGCTGCAGTAATTGACAGTCTGATTAGGGAGCAAGACTGTGTTGATTAGAGCAGTGGTCAGGGGGCATGAGGGGCCACTGGAGAGCCAGGCCGTTGCTTTTGTGTGAAAGTAGCAGTCCAACTACCCTAGTGTTGGTAGTACATTTATTGCAGCAACACTTATCTGATTAGTTGAAGCACCTATCTGATACAAACAATATAATATTTATTACCATATTTAAATATTAACTGAACTGAAGTGATACAATAAGAGGTTCACATGGGATTTAGTGGTGGTATTTTATGGAGTAAAGCATATAATACACCAATAAACCTATTTAACATGTAGAGCAGATATAGTTATTTTCCCTCCGCTTCACACCACAGAGTTCACCGCACCTGCTTTTACAAGTAATTTAAAATTCATAACATTTTCCTTCCAGCTGCTTTTCCACTGTCCAGTGTTTAGAGTACTTCAAAAGAGAATAAGACCACCCTCACTGGAAAATGCAGTGGTAGTTGTTTGGAATTAGCCACGAGTCAGGGCCCCACTAACACTTAACAGTTTTTCTGGTCAATAGAGGTAATAGGAGTATCACATTGGCCCTGTTTTTAGTTGTTTGCTTTTAAAATTCTAAAAATTGAATATATATAAGTTTACGTTTCACAGTTCTGTAATGCAAAGAAGTTGACTGTTGGCCATGTATGGTGAAAAATAAATTATCAGTGGTGGACTACCAAATAGGCAAAGTAGGCACCGGCTTATGGGTCCCACACTGTTCAAGGGCTCTGCAACAACAGATCAAAATAAAATTGATTGATCTTGAAAGAAAATTACAAGGAAGCTTCCTTAAATTGTTTACAATAGATAGAAAACATGGATCAGCTTAAAGAAAATAAAACTTTACATTTAAGACTCTATAGGGAAAATGCTGTATTAATGTAATATACCCAATAACAACATAAAGTACATAAACCATATACATCAGGTTCACATTACAGTTTGTCTTCTAAAAGTTCATCTTATTTCAGATGGTGGTTTGTAAAAAGATTTGGTGTAACCTATGTAGGTGTAATTCACAGTAGTGATGGTCATCTCTATTTAGCGGCCCACATTCACGCTACTTGTTATCTCACCAGTGGTAGCTGGTGCTCCATTTTTTTCAGGGGGGGCGGCAAACAAACCGCACACCACAAGCCCCCCCGGTCGGTCGGTTGGTCGCACCCCCCCACCCTGTTTCTCGATTGTCAGCCCACCAGCCCCGCACTTACCCCGTCTAGGCCGCAGGCAGCACTTCCTCCGCAGTGGCTTCACACTGCAGCTTCTCCTCCTCAACTTCATGCCGGCTTTCCCTGCATCTCTTCCTCCTCAGCGGCCAATACGATCGCTTCTCCTCTTGGTCAACCGGGTCTCAGGACCCGCTTCCTGATTGGTAGGTAGGAGAATCAAGAAGACAATAGTGAATATTAATTTGCTATTGTCATACAACTGGGTGGGGCAGAGCACTGCACCCCAAGCCCACCTCTGGCTCTAATCATGTGCTTCTAAAAAAAACATTGTAATCCATGCGTCCGGCATGTAAATTAGGGGCCGGGCACATGGAGTTTAATCTGGCACTGGAAAATATGTGATGTTCTGATCTCAAGAATAGGTATGTACAGTTAGAATAACAAAAATGTACTTCTATTATTCAAAAAAAAAATGTAATTCATTTACTTTTACTTTTTTTTCTAGGGGCCCAATTTGACCCCTTTGATATTATAAGTGCAACTGTTGGAAATGTAATCTCTGCTGTGGTTTATGGGCATCGTTTCTCTGTTGATGATGCAACATACCAAGAACTGATCAAAAGCAATCGTGGTCTTCTGGAAGGTGCAGGCTCGGCTTGGGCACAGGTATTGACTTGGTTATTTTGGCTTCACTGACAATTCTGTGACAAGGAGACTTTATACTGCATGAATCTGTGCATACATTTGTTCTAGTTGAGCTCCAAATGTATCTTTCTATAAAAGTTTGTGAATAATTTATTTCATAAAAAAATAGTCAGATGTTGCATTGAACATGAACAAGATACTGTGTATGTTGTGGGGAATTTTGCCCTTAAAGACTTCCTCCAGCTAAGCAGTCCTCAGATGTGGTGGTGGCTGTACTGGCTTTCTTTCTTTCTATCTCTTGGATGTAAACCCCCCAAAAAAAAAAACATTTTTATAGGGCAACTCCACTTTCGTGGTGAAAAAAAATAGCAAATAAAGAAAAATTAATATAGTGTGTACTATTGCAATACAAGTCATATTGTAATTATGTGTTATTAAAAAATACCTTTCCTTTTCAATCTGCAGCCGCTGTAATTTTCTATAAATGCCATGCAATATGGCTACCTGGAGTTGTTCTGTACACAGAATGTGTACAGAACGCCCCCCAGAAACATAATTTCTTGCTTGTGTGATTGGCTCACCAATTTTCCCAAAAATTTGCACTAAGATACAAGTCAAATTTCAGGCACCCCCGCAACAAAAATGTCATTTTTGGAGAGATACTTTCATTAGAAGCACGTCTAAAGGGATGCAGGCCCACAGATTTCCTCATTAGTGGTCTTCAGCTGCCACAGCTGACTGATAATTATGAAACCACTCCCATTAGACCCACTCTGCAGAGAGGCACAGAGAAACAAACTGAGATTTCTTCAGAATAACAAAAGGTAGGAATCCGCAACAGCGTTTATTATAATCCTTGCAATGTACTGTATATAGATCACTCAGAGGGGAATGTTTTTTTCTCAACAAAAGTGGAGTTACGCTTTAATTAACACTTCTGCCTAGTAGAGTATAGGATGTGATGTCACCTGTGCCCAGTCTTGCCACGAAGAGTTAATCCAGCTCTGAGCAATCCTCTTATCTTTTTCCAGTAAGAGAAAAAAGTCTCACATCTAAATAGGAGACATTTCTTTCCCCATGCTGTGTGAGTGACAGGTAATTTCCTTATCTCATGCACAAGCATATGGAGCTTCACAACACCCCCTCCTTTCTTCTTCAGCTCTCCCAGGATTGGCTACTCCACATGTGTCATGTGGTGACTTTCCGGAGTTTTGACAGGATGATTCTCAAAACTCAGGAATAGGAGAATATGAGAGTGTAGAGGTGGGTGGAAAGTCGTGTGACATCACAACGCCACCCACCGAACTCCAGCAAAGAGACCTACCCACTGATTCCAGAGATTTGTGGGGCTGCTACTGCTGAAGGGGGTGACATTTGCAAGGTAGGGATACATGTAGCAGGCTTGCAAGTATATATACATTAATACTGTGCCATTAGTTTATGCTGGGTGAGTGGTGCGTTTACATCCACTTTAAGCTAAGTACATTTTCTGCAATACAGAAAAATAACTGTTAATCATGCCAGAAATTGTGTTTCCTTGTAACTTCCTGTGTAGTGAACGGAAATATCAAACAGTCTTCAGAGAACAATGGGGTAGATCCTGGAAGTTGAAAATCTAGGTGTCTTGGAGTGGTGAATAGAGTAGCAACCTCAGCCTGGACTCCAACCAGGTTAAGCCACTAACGCGTTTTACTCCGCCCCCCCAGAGCTTAGTCATGGGGATCTTATCAGTCTTCTTCTGTGAACTAGAGAACACCTCCTCCCTATGTCATGAAGATGAGAAGAAGAGGAGGTGTAATAGCCCAAACACGCAGAGCAGCTCAGGCTGACACATCTGCTCCTCCATAGATACAGTACAGTGAGTGAGAGTTGTCACCCTAATACAGGAAGTATGTTAATAGCAGCATCACCAGGTGTGAGAATTAAGGAAAAGAAGTCTGAAAAAAGAAAACTAATGCAGCCATCATATCTAAGGGATGGTAAGCTGCAATATATTACATTAGTGGGTTAGGGTTTAGATATGCTCTAAGACCCCTTTCACACTGGGACTCTGTTCGGACACTTTTGTAATTCATATACTTTTGCCTGACAGTGCAGCCAGGGCAGGGAGACCAATTTCTCTGAGTTTAGGAATACAGTTGTGTCACTTGTCTGGTCAAAGCCTACTGATTAGACAATGAAGGAGGGGTGGCACACTGATAAGTCATCTGCTCTCTACTCCTGTAAGAATATTCCCTGTTAGCACATGCAGGCAGTAGAGCCTGGTTAATTCCTACTACTGCACCACCCTCTCCCAATCTGAGTGCCGTTGTGCCAGGGATGACAGATAATATCACTGCATATTTAGGTACTTCTGCTAGTTGTACATAAAATATGTAATTCTTTGTAAAGAAAAAAAAATTTAAATCCTTAATAGAAGTATTATATTCACCTCTCTGACAGCCTGACTCTTCAGCATTCAATCCTTCTGGGAGTGTCGAATTCCCGTGTCCTCGCAGTGAATGACCCCTACCTCAATGTAGAGTAACAAAAAGGGCACCATGGATCATTGCAGCACTTACTGTATGTGGAAGGTTAGGAAGATATTTGGAGTGCACTATACTCTGTTTAATATTACCTCAGTACAGGTGATAGCTGTAGGGCAGTGGTCTCCAAACTGCGGCCCGGGGGCCAGATGTGGCCCTTTGCTTTCTTTTTTCCGGCCCTTGGGACACTATTTATTCCACTGATACCACTAATGGGGCATAATTCCCCCACTGACCACAATGAATGAGCACAAATCCCCCCCGCAGACACCAATGAATGGGCACAATTCCTCCCAATGACCTCAATGATGGGGCACAATTCCACCCAATGACACCAATAATAGGGCACAGTTTCTCCCAATGGTGCCAATGATGGGACATAATTCCATCCAATTACACCAATAATGGGGCACAATTTTTCCCAATGATACCAATGTCGGGCACAGTTTATGCCAATGATACTAATGATGGTGCACAATTTCTCCCAATGACACCAACAATGGGGCCACATGACACCAATGATGGGACACAACTACTCCCAATGATACCAAAGATGGGGCACAATTCCTCCCACTAACACCAAAGATGGGCATTGTTTTTTCCCACAGACGCCAGGACCTTTTCTACTTCTAATGGCCATAGTTTGGCCCCCCTATAGTCTGAAGGACAGTAAACTGGCCCTTTGTTCAGAAAGTTTGGAGACCCCTGCTGTAGGGGATGAAGGATGGAACCATAGCACACAGTGGGAACACAGGCATACAACACTCCCAAAAGTGGGGAATGCTAAAAAGTCTGAGAGATGCAGCAGTGATGCAATGAAGTGAAGGCTAGGGACACAGTGGCCACCAGAAATGTGATTATAATTCATATTGCATAGAGCTGCCATTTATTTGATGCAAATCTAACACAGTGTATCTGTTTTCCGCTTAGATGTATGATGTTTTTCCCTGGCTGATGAAACGAGTGCCAGGTCCACACCAGACTGCTTTTGCCAAAATGAACTCTCTGAGACAGTTTACAGTAAAGGAGATTCAGACACATAAAGAGAATGGATCACTGGAGGAACCTCAAGATGTTATTGACTACTATCTGGACCAGGTTGAAAAAGTAATTGTTTTCCACAATATTGAACACATACATTACAATCTGATTTTACAATCTCCTTTAGTTCTACCAACATCTATGTAGTGCAAGGGCTTACCTGAGTGGATACAAATTGATTGGATAGATTTAGATAGTTCCTTGTACCGTGTTTCCCCGAAAATAAGTTACTGTCTTATATTTATTTTTCTTCAAGAAAACACACTATGGCTTATTTTCAGGGGATGTCTTATTTACTTACTCAAGAAAAGCAGAGATAGGCCAGCAAAGCTGATGTGTACTGTTAGTGCTGAGTTTTGCTTCTTCCCCCCTGAGGTCTTACAGCATGCAGCACAGAACAACCGGAACCGAATGACAATGCTGCACAGAACGACTGGAACCGAACGACCGGGACCTGACAGGGGGAGCCGACCTTGTTGATGGGGCTGCCCGCACCTCTCTGGTCACCTCCGAGGTATGGTAGCAGCTGCCATGATGGGGTGAGAAGAAGAGAAGAAGGGCTGCCCGTCGTTACTGCTCCGCGCCGTGAATAGCCACGCCTCCCGCTATGTCTTATTTTCGGGGTATGGCTTATACTGCGCAGATGCTAAGGCTTATTTTATGACTATGTCTTATTTTCAGGGAAACACGGTATTACATAGTTTTGGTGAATCCAAAGTTGATAGTACAAAGATAGTATGGACAGATTGTAATAGGTAGGGTGATCCTTACAGCTCTAAAATAAAAAACCTGATTTGGCTCAACCATCCTGTAGGAAAATATTATAGAACTATACAACTCACTGTATCCATTAGCAAAACATTTATTAGTATCAAAAACATAAAGAAAAACTGACATTAAAATTGATATCATTCATACAGTGACATTCTACATGTGTACATGTCTACCTCACATGCACACATCTGATTATGACCACAAGTAAAGAATTGAATACGTTAGCCCTGCCCCATGGCTCGTGTTGCCACTGTGGGGTACACGTGCAGGGTCCACTGCATTGAGCTAGTATTCGTATTCCTGCAAGAAGATGTTCACATATAGTCCATTAACACTAGATAGTTCCTGTACTCTCTGGATGTACTTAAAGCATATAACTTGTGTTGAAAGAAAGGTCATCGTGAAGTAGCTAGGTATAATAGAGATTGCTCAGGAGGTTCAGCATTCAGGATTCTGGGTATAAGATGATGTATAAATGGCCACCAAATGGCATGAGACTCCAAACCCTGAACTCCATCCCTCGTTCTGTAAGGTTGTTCGATTTAACACAGTCAAGTGATACCTCAAGCTACCAGTCACAGTCCTAAATTGACTAATTGTAATCCAAAGTGGTTGTGCACAGAGTAATGGAAAAGTCCCATATCCAGAGAGAAATGTAGGTACACTTATCAGGTCCTGTTGAGCATCAATATCCTTTATGATGAGAGAACCATCTTTTGCATGGTCTGCTGTATCATAGATTCCTTAGGACTTAAGTCCAGTTCATAATGGAGAGGTGGACATTGGCATAACATGACCGATTTTGCCAGAGTCTGCCGGCTGCTTCAGAGGTTGAAGGGAGTCCCGCCGCCACGTGTAACGCTTGGGCTTTAATGGTTGCATTCCCTACAGCTACATTCACACAGATGTGTTCAGATGTGGCGAAAAGCTACCTTTGGTTAAAGACACATTTTGTTGGCCTCTACACCAAAACATCATTGTGCCTTAATAATACCTTAATAATCGCAGTCATGAATGGGACAAATTTGCTAGTTTACCATAAAAATATGTTGCACTATATGCCCAGCCTCATATACCCTTTGTTTAGTTTGTATTTGTTGTAGTAACATCTGATTTTCATAATTTATAGAGCAGAGAAGATACAAATTCAACATTTAATGAGAAAAATCTAATTTCACTGGTCACAGAACTTTTTCCTTCTGGAACAGAAACTACAGCCACCACCCTGCAATGGGCTCTGCTTTACATGGTGGCTTATCCTCATATACAAGGTGAGTAGGATAGGATGAAGCCACATCATTGATTTGTATAGTTCTGAGCAGTACAGACAAACCTGTACCTTAAAATAATTCTTAAATTGTGTCTATTCTGTGGTGCTCATCTAATATTTGGCCTATTTACAATTTTATTTCAAGAATTTAGTAAAAACAATCTGTGGACAGCCCATAAATAAGTGCTGGTTATTACTGTTTCTCCAATTTTATCACAAAGCATTGCTGCATCTCTTCTTACCTTATTAAATTGAAACTGAAATCTAGAAGCTGTGTCCAAAAAAGGCCCGTTCACTGTCCCTCTTTTCCTCCAGCATGCAGTAAATGATTGACAGCCTCAACTGTTTTCTTTTGAGACTGTAGAGCAGGGATATGCAATTAGCGGACCTCCAGATGTTGCAGAACTACAAATCCCATGAGGCATAGCAAGACTCTGACAGCCACAAGCATGACACCCAGAGGCAGAGGCATGATGGGACTTGTAGTTTTGCAACAGCTGGAGGTCCGCTAATTGCATATCCCTGCTGTAGAGGGTGGGGTGTGTCATTTCCCTCCACTCAGGTGTCAGATTACATTTAGCTCTGTGCTCTATGCTGTTCAGTGTGTGACATATGATCCTAGCCCCTTGGCTTCTGAAGCTCAGAAATGCTGTGTAAATTCTGGACTTTTAACAGATGTAGAGAAGAAAAGGCTACAGATAAACAGATTCAACTCATGTAGGAGGATTTATTCTGCCTCTTTGTAGCATCTGACACTAATCAGTTCAGTGGATATATGTAAAGTTTACAACCACTTTAATATTATCTAGCCTTTAGTGCATTGAGTTTATAGACAAAGCCTTATGTTTGAAAAATGTGGCCATTGCATTGTTCTTTACATTTAGCTCTCTATATATGTGCAAACAGATTTTCCTGACAGACTCCATGGCATAATACGTGTGAGTTAGCCCCGCCTCCATAACTACCCTATAGGACTCCACTTCCATAAATCTTTGCTCCATGCCCATGGTCGCGTTCCTTTTGTTTCCTCCTCCTAAGGATTGGTTTGGTTATTCGACTACCTGACATTTTTTCTCTCCACGATCAAGACCGACAGCAAGCACTGGGAAGACAGGTCGCGATACTCTGATAAGCCCTGGCTATTAGCAGGGTATGGAGTGAGCTAAATGGAAGATACTCTGATAAGCCTTAGCTGTTAGTGGGGTATGGAATAGGGCAAACAAAGGAGGCGCTGGAAGAGCTAAAGCCTAGCCATTGGCAGGCTAGCGGCGCAATGGCCACATAGCCCAGCTATTAGCGGGTGGCCCTATCTGCCCCAAGCCCGGTGTGATCAACTTACCTGGCCCAGCCTGATCGTGGAAGCAGGATTGAAGTTGCTGTGTGCGGTGATGTATACTTTATATTACATATTCCATGGCAGCAGTTTGTGTGTGGTTTCTGTTTGTCTGTCTTCTTCCTTGGCTCTAGTGTCTTCCAGTCTAAGGCAGCTGGAGCACATTGGTGTTCCAAGCCACTCTTCTCTCTTCCAGCCTTGCGTCCCTGGGTTACTCCTGCCCAAGGACGCAGCTCATGCGTGCTGTGGGCGGTGGTGGTGTCATTACAGAGGAGAAATTCAATCTGTGGTCAGTACTGTTGGGATTTCTCTGTGGGCAGCTTGCAGTAGTTTCCCAATGTGCTATGTGCAATCATCACAGGGTATGCTCTGCATTAACACCCTTGTATGCTGTCTCTGTGTGTGATTCTGCTATGATTTGATCAACGGGGCAGTTTGTCGGTCTTTCTGTGCAGATTCACACTGTGGATGTATTACTGCCCCCTGTGTGGCCAGCCCTGGTGTAGCAGGTATGAGAAGGTGGGTTTAACTATTTCCTTTCCTTGTTGACCTGGGAGCTCTTTTGGGTTCTTTAACAGTTTCCTGTCTATCATATTTTGCTTTTGTGAGTCCTAGGTCAGGTTGACAATACACGGCACAAGATGATAAAGACCTCATTAGATCACAGCATTTTTTTTCCTAGTTGTATTTGTCATAGGTCACCGTCAATGTCCAGCCTTCATAGCAGAAGTTCTGAATCCTCCTCTACGCACCCACTGCTCCAAGGAGGGAGCCTGCTCTGGATGCAGGACTCTGGTCCCAGAGGGCAAGTCTCTATGTGAGCCCAGGCGGTTGTGGTTTCCAGCAAATAGAATCCCTAGTGAGGCACGTGGTTCAAGAATCCCTTAAAGAGTGGGATACCAGCCACACACAAAGTCGAACAGCCATTGCAGCATGTTCTCCCACTAGGATGACCAGGAAGAACTGGAACTGTCTGAACCAAGGTAAAGTCTCCTGCAAAGCAAGAGGAAGTTCTGTGAACACCTTTTGGCTCCCTTTCCACTAGTGCGACTTGTCATGCGATTTTGGACACATGGGGTTGCATGGCAGGTCACAGACAATTGATTTCAATAGCATTCCAATCTATGCAACTTAGAGTCAGTGCGACTTTGAGGGGGTTTCTGCATGACTTTGATGCAACTTTGATCCAGGGACTGTAAGGTTAGATCGGGGCTGCACTCAGAGTTGGATCGAGGTCGCACTCTGAATCGCGCGGCTTGGGGGGGCGCAATAGTGGAAACATAGCTGTAGAGAGAGTGTTCTAAATCCCCATTCTTAACAGAACTAGGGGACATCATTTGGACAAGTGGAGCAAGGTCACAAGACATCCCTCCCTTCTAAACAAAATGGCCAAGCTCTATCCACTCAGAAATAAGGATTTGAAGTATTCTAAGGCTGCCTCTCTAAGTTGCTGAGGCCTTGATGAGATGAGCAAGCATGTCGCTCTTCCTTTGAAGATGCAGTGAATAGCCCAAAAGTCGGCCTGCGCTCTTGTGGTCGTATCGAAAAGGATCAAAATATTGATGGAAAATGTGGACGCAGTATTCAGGAGCGTTTTCAAAAACTCTGTAGTTCAGAAGCTGCAGTCAGTTTCCATAAGGCTTCAAATGACATCAGCCGAATAGTGGCGTGGGTTATGCTCTCGTCAGTTACGAAAAAGAGTGCTATGGCTGGGGCCTGGGCTTGCTGATCCCGTCTCTAATAGGTGTAGTGTAGCATTCCTTTTTAGGGACCTTCATCTTTTGGGTAGCTGGACTGCACCGTAACCTGGGCCACAGTTGGCAAATTGAGGTTCTACTGCAGGACCAGTATTGGCTAGGCCAGAAGGGGACAGTCTAGAGAACAAAGTTCAGAGCCTGAGAGGGTCACATGTTTTTACAGTCCAGGTTGGGATTTTAGGAAGAGCTGGTGAGAAGACCAGATACCCCCTCAAAAGTGTGCTAAAAGCTTGAACTCGAGGATCCAAACAGCTACTGAGTTGGGCCTCAGGCTATTGGGATGTCAAAGTGGTCTTTTCAGGACATGCATGGTCCATCAGAAGTCCTCCATCTTTTCTTAGTCATTTCCATGGATTTTGCCTCACGCTGAGGTAAAAGAAAGCATATATTCATGCTTTATGTAAATGACTGGTGTTTCAAAGTGCTGCTGTGCCAGTCTGAATGTGAGAGATTTCAGGGCAGGTGCTCGCCCCTCTTAATTTTTTTTTTTTTTTACAATAAGATTTTTATTGAGTTATTGACACATAAACAGGAAAATACAGAAGTGTACAGTAATGATCTCCATTTCTTGCAGACATATGAGTGGAAAAATAAATCATATCTTAGCTCAAAGCACATGTCTGGCTAGATTCCTAAATTATGTAACTTGTTGCACAGATATGCCTCTGTATTCAGCACATACATCATAAGAGTAATTAAAACTAGACCAGAAATAGGGGGGAAAAAAGAATAAGCCAATTACCTAGACCAAGAAAGTAACCAGGGTGTGCATCCAATAGGATCGCAAACCTTCCACCCTGGCTAGGACGCAAAGGGTAAATCGTGTGGCCAGCCATGACCAACTGTCTTTATGACATCTACCTAGGTAGCAGCCGTTAGGGGTATAAGCATTGCCAATTGGTGATGCCTTGTTTTACCCATTTTCTAATCATGGGAATTTGTCTGAGTATTTATAGGATAACCAAGGAGACCAAGTTTTATTGAATTTTTCAACTGAATCTCTGGCAATTGCCACGGTCTCTTCCCAATTGTAAATATCATCCACCGAGCTGATCCATTCGGAGATAGAGGGGATATCTTTTGATTTCCAATGTCTGGGGATGAGGATCTTGGCAGCATTCAATAAATGTCTGGTGAGCGACCTCTTATAGCGCCTCATGGAGCAATCGGCAATGTGGAGGATGCAACATGGGGCAGTGAGCGAAATCGTAGTTTCGGTAATTATGGTGATGAGGTCGCGTACTTTGCTCCAGAATTGCGCCAGCGGAGGGCAATCCCACCAAGCATGCAACAGGGTGCCTGGGCTCGATCCACATCTTCAGCAGAGGTCTGATGCGAGGGGGTACCACTTTTTAATTCTGACCGGAGTGGCATACCAGTGCATTAGAAGTTTATATGACATCTCCTGGAATCTCATGCCAATGGAACATTTATGTGCAAAAATAAGAGCTCTTTGCCATTGGTCATCCGTGAAACTGACCTGTAATGCGTGCTCCCACTGTTCTCGGGGGTGGAGTTGACTGTTGCTGCCAGCAGCAAGCAGCCAGGCGTACATCAGGGATGTAGTTTTGGGGACAGGAGCAGTTGAAAAAGCAGAGACTCCAGGGGCGTCATAGGCCTAAAGAAATCATGTTTAGTTTTGGGGGAATGAATATAGCTGTGCAGTTGGCGGTTTGTCCAGTAAGAGGGTAGTTTCTGTGAGCGTAATTCGTGTTGAATCTTATCAAATGGTGTATTTCTGTCCGAGTCGTTGGACTCCATGCAGATAGAGTTGGAAGTCGGGTAATCCAAGTCCACCGCGTTCCTTCGGCCTGGTCAAGATGTTCAGACCAATGCGAGGTCTTTGACCCTTCCAAACAAAGGTGCGCGTTATGGAGTTCAGACATTCGAAAAATTTACGGGGGATGTGGATCGGTAGTGTGTGGAAATGGTACAAAAGCCTGGGTAATATAACCATCTTGAGGGTGGATGCCCTGCCGAACCATGAGAATGGTCTGAGGGTCCAATGGTCAAGGTCTTTCTGTATCTTATTTAAGAGGGGTACAAAGTTAGCGTTGTAGATTTGAGCGAGTGATGCCGTAAGCTTTACACCTAAGTATGTGAGTGAGTTTGGTTCCCATTTAAAGGAGCTCAGGCATTGAGCCCTGGCAAGGACCGGGGGTGGGAGCGTAAGGTTTAATGCCTCCGACTTGCTGTAATTTATTTTCATGTTTGATACATACCTGTAGCTTTGGAAGGCCTTCAATAGGTTGGGAATCGTAATATGGGGGGCGGTGAGAAAGAAGAGCAGGTCATCTGCATATGCTGCAACGTTATACGTTTTACGTCCAATATGGAAACCTTTAATGTCTACATTGGCATTGACATGTCTTATGAAGGGCTCCAGCGCTAGGATAAACAGAAGCGGGGACAGGGGGCATCCCTGTCTGGTCCCATTTCTGATCCACACCGGCTCCGAGAGAGTCCCATTCACCTTGAGTTGCGCCCTAGGGTTGTGGTATAAAGACGCGAGGTCATGTGTGGCCCCATTCCGATATAGCGACACATCGCAAACAAATAGTCCCAAGCTACACGATCGAAGACCTTCTCTGCATCAGTAGACAGGAGAAGGCCCTTGATCCCCCCGCCCCAGCCAGATGGACCAAGTTGAGTGCCTTAATCACATTATCCCGTGCCTCACGCCCAGGCATGAAGCCCACTTGATCCAAGCCAATCAACCCAGGGAGCAGGGGTGTCACTCTGGAGGCTAGCATTTTTGCCATGATTTTCAAATCTAGGTTGAGCAAAGAGATTGGTCGGTAGTTAGAGCAATCTGAGGGGTCCTTGTTTGGCTTTGGTATCAAGGTTATATGTGCCAGTGTAAAGGAGTCCGGGATCGGCTGGGGTGATTTGAGAGAGTTTATAGCGCGCAGCACTGAGGCTTTAAGGCGTTCCGCGAATGTTTTGTAGTAGAGTGAGGTATACCCCTCCGGACCCGGGCTCTTGCCCGGTTTCAGGTTTTTGATTGCTGACAGGAGCTCCTCCTCCGTGAAGGGCTCCTCCAGCTGCTCTGCATCCCCCGCAGGAAGAGTGGGCAATCCGCTCTCGTTAAGGTATTGTTGTAGGGTTTGTGCCCTACTACCAACCAGTTCAGGCGGTTTATGTGCTGGTGGGATGCTATAGAGATTGGTATAGTACGCATGGAATCTTGCTGCAATTTGCTCTGCTATTTGTAAGTGAGTGCCATCTGTGTCCCTAATGTACGCAATGGCGCCAGAGTGTTGTAGTGTTTTAAGCGCTTTGGCGAGGAATTTGCCACATTTATCCCTATTTTCGTAGAAGAACCCTCGTTTGAAATATAACGTACGTTTCGTCTTAAAATTAAGTGTTTCCTGCAAATGTTCATGGGCTTGCAAAAGCTCCGCTGACACCGCTTCCGCACGCGACTGTTTATGTTGTGTTTCAAGACATCTTATTTTGCTCACAAGGGCTTCTAGTTGTTGGTTTGCTTCCTTCCTTCTTTTTTAGTGCCCCACAGCGAATCAGTTTGCCACGCACTACACCTTTGTGGGCTTCCCACAAAATCATAGGGGAAATGTCATCTGTATCATTGGTCCGAAAGTAAGAGTCCATTGTCGTTGTTACAAGTTTTAGGGTATTGGGATCGGTCAGTAAGGTCGGGTTGAGTCGCTTGGGGGTTGCCTCCTTCCAATTTATGGTCAGTGACACTGGGCAATGGTCAGAGAGCACCTGTACCCCTATGGCAGCCGAACTCAGTAAAGGTAGGTCCCTCTGGGTCATGAACACATAGTCTATGCGTGAGTGCTTTTTGTGCATTGCTGAAAAAAAAGAATAGTCCTTCCCGTTAGGGTGCACCAAGCGCCATGTATCCACCAGGGAGAGAGAAATCAAGCACAACTTAATCTTTTTCAGTATCGAGTAAGCTATGCTGGACTTTCCTTTAGACGTATCTTGAAGGGGATGGAGAGGGACATTAAAGTCCCCCCCGAGTAATATACACCCAGAGGCAAAACCCTTAAGTTCTCCAATTAGGTGTTTGCAGAAGTGCAGATGACCTGAGTTTGGAAAGTACGCATTGGCCAGAGTAAGGGGCTTATTGTGCCAGGAGCCCTTCAAGAATAGGAATCTACCCTGGGGATCTACGTATTGTTGGTGTAGTTCAAAGTCAGCGTGCTTATGAATTAGAATGGAGACCCCTTTGGTTTATGGATGGGATTCGGCGCATGGTACACCCCAGGGAAGTGCTTGCTCACCCCTCTTATGACCATGTAGAGGAACAGCTTGCGGAGGCCGGTTTTTAGACGTTGCACACCTGAGACAATTTTCAGCAAAGGAGAAGTTCAAGATGGAAACATTGTCCCTGATTCATAGGGGGTCCAGCCAGATGACTGGCTTGTTTCCCATTGACTTAAGATGCTTACCTTCATGTGCCCATTGTAGAAGACTTCCACAAGTCCCTTGGTTCACTGTAGGTCAAGACCATCTCCAGCTCCAGCCATTCAAGTTTTCAACATCACCTGTGCATTTTCAGGGTCTTATTGGTTGTTATAATCTTTATCAAAACAAGGAGCATACGCTTGCCTAGTTACGTTGATGTCCTTGTCCTATTGTCCCAAGACGAGGGGCAGCTGCTGGAGCCCAGAGCTCAGGTCTTTTCTTTGTTCCTCAAATTTGGCTGGCTGTTGAATCTGGCAAGGAGACACCTGGAGCCCACTCAGTCTCTTGTGGGCCTTGGGGCTAAGTTCAATATATTCTTGCGGATCCTTGGCTCTGGATCCCGATGTTCTGGATCTGAATACTCCTGGCCCTGTCTTCTTCCCACCTGCGCGCCTTTCAGTGCCTAAAATGATTGGCACTATGGTGTCTACGAATCTGAGGATCAGGTGGAAGCTGAAGAAGGCGGCCTTTCTGGAAGGTGTTTCTCCAGCAGTGGGAGCCAGGAAGCAGATTTCAGACCTTTCACAATATAACGAAGGGAGTGCCAGTGCTCTAGGTTAGTCAACACTATGTTTTCAGGTGCAGATGCTCTGATGGATCATTGGAAATGCAGTAGGACCTATGCATTTCTTCCAGTCCTGGTCAACCTCGGGTTTCCTACGAAGACTTCGAACAGAGATTGTGGTGTTAGTGGCAGTGATGCCTTATCGGCCAATTAGGTCATGATTCCACTTGCTAGCACAGCTCAGCTTCCGGAACCCAGTGCACCTTCTCCTTAGACCAGGCCTTCTGTCACTGAGTACAATTCTACATCCATGTCCAGCACGGTTGCGTCTGACGGTCTGGTTCTCGAGATTGGAGGTCCTCAGCTGTTCTTCCAGAGTCATCTCCTTCTCTTGAATACTAGAAGAGTGAATGTAGACAAAATTGACGGGAGAATCTGGTCAAAGTTGTTTAATACATGTCTGCTGCTGACAGATCATGTGGTGATTTAGAAGTTCTAAATATTCTAGGCTTCCTCCAGTCGGATTTAGTTTTGCCTCTATCGGTCAGTTCCCTCGGAGTTCAAGTGTCTGCTTTTTCAGTCTTCACAGGTGTTTTCCGGTCTAGGCATCTTTTCTGTCCAACAATTCTTCAAGGAAAAAGCTAGGCTCAGACCTCTGAGTAAGCGGAGGTTTTCCAATGGAGTCTCCCTCTTGTTCTCAACTCCCCCTTGGGAATGGGAGTGGAGTGTTCTAGGGCTGTCTCCGTTAGAGGCATTTCTGTCAAGTTCGCCTTTTCCCGACTATCATGTTGGCATAAAAAGCCTCAGATTGGTACACTGGTCATGGAGAACTTTCTTACCTTTCTTTCCAGTCGAGCGGTGCTGTTACCTATGCTTGACTCAATTCCCAAGGGTGCATCAGTCTTCGTGGGAGCCAAGAAATTGTTCTGCCACCTTAGAGTTCTAACTTACGTGGGAAAGGGCGTGCTGTGGCTTAGTTAGTTAAACTACAAGTCTAGTAAACAGGAAAGCTACAGCTTCCTTCAGGCTTCAGAATGCCTATTCTTATTTTGCGAGAGAGGATGGAGAAACGTGTCTCCTCTAGGGCGATTGTGGCACGGATTGTTAGGGATGTTATGTTTCTTTAAATGCAACTCTATGGTGCATCTCTGTTGTACTTACTTCCTGTGTGGTGTTTTCCTGTTCCTGCTGGTTATTATTTAATGAACATGGCTTCTGTACAGTAATAGTTTTGCTGAACATGGCTTCTGTACAGTAATGGTTTGTGCTGTCTTTACTTACATCACATCAAACAGGCTCACAGAGCCAAGGGCTTGACTCCTTTGGAGGTAGTGTCTGCTCACCCAACCAGGAGTGGGTCTACATCTTGGGCAGCTTTGTGTCATGTAGCTTCCAAAGTAATTTGCAGGGTGGCTTCCTGGTCTTCTATCAACACATTTATGTCCCACTACTGTGTTGAACCAGTTGCCCTATCTTCAGACAATTTTGGTTTACAAGTACTATCAGTTGACGGTGTTAATTAAACTTTCTTTGCTCAACATTTTCCCACCTGGGTGTATGCAGTGAGTTATTTTTCCACAGGTATGCTGCCATGGAGTCTGTCAGGAAAACTGAACATTTTCTATCAAATACTTACCATAATTTTCCTTTCCTGATAGACTCTATGGCAGCAGGAGTCCCTTCCCAATGCCTGGAGTAGGCTAGTTACGGAACACGGCCACAGGCGTGAAGCAAAGATTTATGGGAGAGGGGTCCTATAGGGTAGTTATGGAGGCGGGGCTAACCCACACGTATGCTGTCATGGAGTCTATCAGGAAAGGAAAATTATGGTATTTGATAGGAAATGTTCAGTTTTTGCACACTTGAATACCTTGTTAAGTCCATCTCAAGCTAAATTATAACTGACAATTAATAAGCATTGTGTGCTGCTGAAACAAAAATCAAATAGCCCATAAATAGCACAACTGAGCCATAAACCACAGGGATCACACTGATGTCCTGCCAAGATTTAAACCATTAATGGGCAGGCTAAATGTACTAAGTTGATCAATCGATTAACTTGGGCACAACCAGCCTGCCAGATTCGCTTGTGATTATCGCAAGTACCCGCTTTAGCCGTTAACAAAAATTGCTGGCTTCCCCTGCCCTTTCCCTCTCCCCGCCGGGAGAAAACAATTGCTCGGCCGGAGGGATTCCCCTGTCAGCATGGTCTGTGTTGATGGGGAAATCATGTGAATTTCTTTCCTGTATCCCGGGGTTGCAGGAAAAGAATTTGAACCATCTATGGCCAGCCGAAGGGTGGAATCCAGTTTACTGTTCCGTACATGATAACAGTAATGAATTTAATTTACCATTAGCAGTACAACTATCAGTGCACAATATTGTTTACTGGTACACCAGTTGTCTAATGCTTGTGTAGCGTATCCCCTAAGGAGCCGAAGATGATCTTGGACCCCTCACGCCTGCGCAGCCAGACACGCCAAATTTTCACAGGCACTCCAAAATCAGAGAACAGTGTATACCTTTCTTTTTGTTATTTATTAGGCGTTAATAACTTGGATAGGGATGTGAGGTTATGGGATACCCATTTGAGTTCAGCAAAACTTTGGCAACAACTTCAGGGACATCTTCCTATATACATTTTATTTAAAGTCTCCTTGACACTCTTGCTGCACAAACTTTCTTGCTGGCTCAAGCTGAATCACTGTTAGATCTGACAAGCTCTCAGTCAGATTTAAGCAATAGCTCTTAACAGACAGGGACTCATAGCCCCTTGTTGTGTAGCAAAATACAGTGATCAGCTTGTACTTCTCCTGTGGCTACTAATCCCAGCACCACCTCTTCAGGCACTGCCAATCCACTGGGTTACAGCTGCCCCTTGCACTAGCCCTCTAGGCTAGCTCTTCTCTCCAGTCCTCCAGACTGACTCTTCACCAACCCTCTCAGCTGACTATCAGGAGATCTTCTGGGGAAGGAGGAAGACTTAAGCACACTGCTGTCTTCAATGAGAACTGGCTACATGTGGCAGTCTCCCCCTTGTAAGTCCCCTGCAGTGCTGATCAACTCACGCTGTTCTCTCTCTTGCTCCCGTGCCTCCAGGAAGGGCTTCCCCCATTTGTTGTGGTAGGATCCTTCCAGGGCCCAAGACAGGACACCCCCCAGACTAGGAGGCACCCCTGAGGGCCACTGACAGCCTACTAGGCACTGTATATCCATCTTCCACCTGACTGCTCTTGCTGGCATGGCTCATGCTTATTTATGAGGTAAGCTCTGGCCCCTGCTAGCCCAATACTGGGGATTGGCTAAAGCCTCATAGTCTTCTGGCTCCCACACCTCTATTAGACTTCGCAGCCAGGCAGATGACACCTCTCTTTACTGGTTCAGCTTCGGTGCTTCCCAACCAAGCAGGCAAGAAACACAGGAAGCTGTAAAACTGAACAGGGGAGTCGTCTTCCTGCTTATGTAGTGTGGCAGGGGTGTGTGAACTGTAGCAGTAACTGAATATAATTACATTATTTGCCTGCAATTCAAGTGTGCGTCTCAGGAGTGGCTGGGGCATACAGAGCTAAACAGAATACAGCAGGCTGATCACTAGCAGTCAAAACACATTTTAATAGTGCTCTGACATCTGTTACAGAGAAAGTACATGAGGAATTGGATAATGTACTTGATGGCTCCAAACTAGTCTGCTATGAAGACCGCAAGAGGCTTCCATACACCAATGCTGTAATCCATGAAATCCAACGCTATGCCAACATTTCAGCTGTAGGCATTCCAAGAACATGTGTAAAAGAAGTGAATCTTTATACATACGCTTTGAAGAAGGTGAGAATATATTTGTTCTGATTATATGTATTCATCATTTACAGCTCTGATCTGATTTTTATCCGATTTTCAGTGCGATTACGTAGCGAAACTTGGCTGCAATTTGAATGGGGTTTGCATATACTATGGGGCCAAAATCATGCTGAATTCGCACAAAAGTATTACAGGAACTTTTTACAAAATGTCACCATGCTGAGCTTCATTGATGTGAATGGGCATATTTGTTGTGATTAGATATATCCATTATTTAATGCTTGTTCACACCAGTCTGCCCACTAAAATGCTGGTTTACATTGTGTAGGGGCAGTGAGGAGAGGTGCAATAGTAAAAGGGATTGTTAAGATATACAATATACTTTCAGTACTTTATGCTAAAATTGCTCTTATTTCAGGATACAATGGTGCTGGCCAATTTGGATTCTGTGCTTTTTGATCCCCAGTATTGGAAGACACCTGACCAATTTAACCCAAATCATTTCTTGGATAAAGATGGGAATTTTTTACCAAATGAAGCTTTTTTACCTTTCTCTGGAGGTAATTGAAGTCTACTGATCTAATTGACTTTGCTGTAGGATGTGAGTTGCCTAGCATAACCAATGTAAAAAAGTATTGTTTTTTAATAGTACACAGCTTAGATATTGGGATCAGTCAGAGGGTCCATGCTCAGTAGAGCATTCCTGTTCATGTGAGCAGATAGAGGAGGAGGTCATTTACAGGTTCTGCCTGATGGCAGTTTCCCTGACCAGACAAGTTTAGGGGCTCCACATTAACATCAAGTTATTACCAAAGTTGAAACTGGCTGGATCAACCAACTGTCATCCTATATCCATGAGCATTAAGGGGTAACTAATCAACGCACACTGTCTTTGGTCTGATACATGTTCCTATTCTCTACTTATAGGTGCCCGCATATGTCTCGGGGAGCAACTTGCCCGTTATGAGCTATTTATCTTCTTCACCACTCTCATGCGATCATTTAGATTTCATCTCCCAGAAGGTGTAACTGAGGCCAACACAAAATACATCTACAAGCTTACTCTACAGCCTCACCCTTACAAGATCTGTGCTGTGCCATGTTAGCTTGCTGCACCTGTTATACTCTGCATTGTTTACCCAATATCAAGAACAATTTACAGTTATGTTTTAAGTGGATCATTTTTTTAATAAATTAATGTTAGAAAATAAATACACAATTTTTCTAAAGAATACAATTTTTGCCAATGATTTCCCCTGTAAATGCAAAGTAGTATAAATGCAGTCAGAACAGTTTCTGTATTATAACATTGCTGTTTACTTCAGTACTATTTATTTGGAGTATTTCCCTCACCTGTTACAATGTATTTTCAGGTAATATCTGTGCAACAGGGTAACACATCTCAAGTACAGTGTGCAAGAGCAACTGTGCTTTGAGTCAGCTAGCATCTAGTAGAGCTTGACTGGTTCAGAGTGATGACCCTTCTTCCAGTTCTGAGGTGCAAGAGATCACAGGATTTTGAGTTCAAAACAGAGTCAGGTACGCATAATCCTCACATATAGTATGCATTGAATGGTTTTCAATGATTAGGTAGCATTTACCCATTTTCATTACAGGAGTGCCTTTTTTTTTTTTTACTCGGACCAAGTGATTCTCTCGAGTTTTATCAGTGTTCATTTTCTGTTAGAAATTCTAGTATATGTAAGCAGCAACCAGGGCCAGTTCTACCAGTTCTTAGGCAGAGTAGCCGGCCGCCTAAGGCACACTGCTGCCTAGAGGCGTCTGGCCACTGTTGATCTGTCACTGGCTGCTCTGCATTGATTCATGTAAAAACTGACACCGACTGAGAGAATGTATTATCACCTGCCATTTTCAAATGTGTATAGAAATAGTGACTGATCTGCCAAATACCCTCTTCCGCCTCCACCCCCCTTGAGGCTGTATTTGATGGGCACAGGTGAAGCTGTATATGATGGGCACAGGTGAGGCTGTATTGATTGGCGTTGGTGAAGCTGTATTTGATGGGCGCTGGTGAGGCTGAATTTGATTGGCGCTGATCAGGCTGCAATTCATTGGTGCTGATCAGGCTGGGCAGGGGAAAGGGGGTGGAGTCAGGGAGGCAGCAAAATTAGGTTTCGCCTAGGGTGTCAAAAATCCTTGCACCAGCCCTGGCAGCAACCGGTCTTTATGCAGTCCTGTGTGGTTTGATTTCATATGCATGAGGGGAGTGAGATAGATAAATTTATCATATGTGCAACCATCTGTACCTAGACCCAGCATGGTGATGCAAACACAATTATCCTGTCAGCCCAAGTTGACCTCATGACACAATCGTAGGTGGCATGTCCATGAGACCCTGGGCTCACAAGAATTTGGCTTAATAACACCAGGAATTAGTTAACCTAGCTGAGACAAGTAGCGCAGGTGTTTTTTTTTTTTTAATTTAGTGGAACAAAACCCCAAGATGGATTATTACTAGAAAGACAGCTCTAAATATATAGCTTTAAGTCACTGTTCTGCTCTTACATTCCAACCACCAAAAGTGTGATCTCTATACCTGATCCAGTTGTGATGAGCTTAACTCAGGGGCGTAACGATAGGGGTTGCAGGGGTTGCAATTGCAACCGGGCCCCATGGTCCAGGGGGCCCATGTGCCTCCCTTGTACACCTGAATAGGAAGGATGCCGGGGGTGGCATTTAGAGGACCCAATCTCCTCCATTTTCCTCTATCCAGTTTACTTGTCTTCTGTTGTTCCCAGGGCCCCTGTGTGCTTCCCTGGCCCTCCTGGGGCCTGCTGCAGAACTTGTGAAAGGGCCCCACTGCAGTACCATAATAAAGGGACCCACAATAGGAGTAATGGGCCCCAGGATCAGTGGGAAGAGGGAAGGGCCCTGGCCAGGGGTCAGGGGGCCCTTCATAATTTCTTGCACCGGGGCCCTGAAGGTTCTAGTTACGCCTCTGGCTTAACTTACTGTCTTAGTAACTTGGCAGACAGTGACTCTGTCCAAATTATATCATGCAGAGCGTAGAAAGCTTTAATCCAAAATTTGTGCAGATTAGATTAGTTACCTTATCATAGTGTATGTAGCTCCAGGAGAATACCGTACATGTGATGAATAAAAACTAAAGCATGAAGAAGGGTGTGACTATGTAGAGCACCCCTAACATGGCATTCACACTTGGAGGGGGAAAAAAAAAAAAAAAAGGATACAAGTTGCCAATTTCCCAAAAATGTACAGTCTTCAAATGTTCAATATAGTCAATGGTTATGACCAGGCCAGAAAGTGAGCGCCAATCTCCCCAACAGGGCAAAGATTGTAGTCAAAGCTAACAAAAGGATGTAACTATTTTTGCGTATAGTGGGGGAACAGAGTTTTGGCTGAATATATGACGATCACATTATGAACCCAGTGAGGCTTGCCTGTTCGCACACACCAGCACACTCACAATCATTACTGGGCACTGATCTGGTAAACTTTAATCTTTGCTTAGATGTGTGAAGGATTTGTGAACACAAGAACAAAAATTCCAGTTACACTTACCGGTAACAGTGTTTCTGGGAATTCTTCCAGGACGGCACTGCTGAGAGATGACAGTCTCACCTGGACAGGAAACACAATCAAGAACAGAGTTTAAAAGGCCCCACCCTCCCTCTGCCCCTCAGTTGAGACAAAGTATTACCCCACACCAATGCATGAGTGCATCCTCCTGTGCTAACAGACAACACCAACACATAAAAGGGTGGGAAGTAGGCCTGCCGTCCTGGAAGAATTCCCAGAAACACCGTTACCAGTAAGTGTAACTGGAATTTTCTCAGGTCATTCTTCCAGGACAGCACTGCTGAGATGATGAGCAAGGAACTCAGGCCTACCTTTAGGGTGGGACCTCTGCTTGCAGGACTTTTCTACCAAATGCCAGGTCCTGGGGTGACAACAACTCAATACTGTAGTGCCTCAGGAACGTGTTCTGGCTTGTCCACATGTCCGCCTTACAAATCTGGTCAATCGAAGCACCCGCCTTTTCAGCCCAGGAGGTCGCCAGAGACCTAGTGGAATGAGCTTTCAATCGAGCAGGGGCTGGTTTACCCGCCTGCTCATAAGCTACTAGAATTGCCTGCCTTATCCACCTTGCCACTGTGGACTTAGATGCCTGGAGACCCCTCTTCTGGCCCCAGAAATTAACTAACAAGTGATTAGACCTTCTGAACCCCTTGACCCGGTCTAAGTAGATTAATAGACAACGCCTAAGGTCTAACGTATGAAAGCTAGCCTCCTTCTCATTTCGAGGGGCTGCGCAAAACGAGGGGAGAACAATCTCCTGGCTCCTATGAAATTGGGAAGCCACCTTGGGAAGGTATAGGGGATCCTGCCTGAGTACAACCCTATCCTCCAAAATCAACAAAAACGGTTCTTTAACTGTCAGAGCCTGTAAGTCTCCTATCCTTCTGGCTGACGTAATGGCCAAAAGGAAAGCCATCTTTAAAGAAAGAAACTTAAAGGCCGTCTGAGCTACTGGCTCAAACGGCTCCCTGGTCAGGGCATCCAGGACCAAGGATAAATCCCACAGTGGAAAACTCTTTAACTTCACCAGGGTCACCCTCTCCCTGGCTAACAAAAACCTTTTTATAAGTGGGTCCACAGCCAGCCTCCTATCTAAGAATACCGATAGGGCTGCCACCTGTACCCTGAGGGTCTTGACTGCTAGACCCAAATCCACCCCATCCTGGAGAAACTCCAGAACGGATGGGATCGCTTGTCCTGGGACTTTTCTCGCTGCGCACCAGCGAGAAAAGACCCCCCAGATCCTGGCATAAATACACCTGGTGACTGGCTTCCTGCTCAGTAGGAGGGTATCGATTACCTTTTCTGAGCAACCTTTGCCCCTAAGGAGCTCCCTCTCAAGCACCAGGCGGTCAGGGCCAGAAACCCTGGATCGGGATGATGCACAGGGCCCTGGTGGAGAAGACCTTGCCTGAGAGGCAGATGAAACGGTGGGGCGACTGACCACCTCATCAGCGTGGGAAACCACGCCCTTCTTGGCCACCAGGGAGCGACAAGAATGAGAAGTATCCCTGTCCGGCTTAGCATCTGCAGCACCCTGGGGATGAGGAGGAAAAGCATATGCCAGCCCGAAGTCCCATCTGT
Source organism: Glandirana rugosa (assembly GCA_018402905.1). NCBI lineage: Eukaryota > Metazoa > Chordata > Amphibia > Anura > Ranidae > Glandirana > Glandirana rugosa. The sequence goes on from BLSH010115851.1 coordinate 81,027, forward strand.
GATCCAGAGCGCCTACCCCTACTGATTCTGACTCCTTTGTGAGAGAGAAAAACTTCAGAACTTTCCTGTTCTCCCTGGAAGCAAAGAGGTCCACTTCTGGTACCCCGAATTGCTGCTTTATCAAAGCAAAGACTTCCTCGCATAAACCCCATTCCCCTTGGTGAACGGGACGCCTGCTCAGGAAGTCCACCTCCACATTGAGATCCCCCCTTATGTGGACTGCAGAGATCGAGGGGATCCTCTTCTCTGCCCACTCCAGGATCTCCTGTGCCAGCTTGGCTAGTCTTCAGGACTTGGTCCCTCCTTGGTGGTTCAGGTAGGCTACCGCGACAACGTTGTCTGAGAACACCTGAACCTCCCTGTCCTGGATCTGACACCTGAAAGCTTTCAAAGCTTCTCCGACTGCCAGGAGCTCCCTGAAGTTGGATGAGGCCCTGCTGTGACCCAGATCCCAGGAACCCTGGGCTCGAGAGTCTTCCAGGTGGGCCCCCCACCTCCAAGCACTTGCATCGGTAGTGACGCTTAGAGGACTCTGCTGGGTCCAGGGGCGGCCTACTGACCCCCATCCTGGACTGAGCCACCAACCTAGTGCTCTAATCACGTCCTCCGGGAGGGACACCTTCTCTCCAAAGACGACCCCTTCCTGTCCTAACTGGACAGTAGGAATGTCTGGAGGTCTCGAGAGTGTAGCTGGGCCCAGGGTACCGCGGGAATACACGCAGTCATGAGGCCCAGAACCCTCAGCGACACTGCCTCAGCATCGCACAGGGCGGACACCGCCCCTGAACCGTTGCTACCTTTTCTCGGGGAAGAAACAGCTTCTGCGCCACAGAGTCCACTTGGTAGCCCAAAAACCCCTTTGTTTGAGACGGTTCTAGGGAGGACTTCTCCCAGCTGATCTTCCACCCAAGGTTCTCCAGGGTGGAAATCACTCTGTCCCGATCTGAGACCACTCGCTCCAGGGATGAGTTGTAGTCCAGCATATCATCCAAGTATGGAATCAGGGCAATTCCCTGGAGGTGGAGATATGATACCACCTCAGCCAGGACCTTTGTGAAGATCCTTGGGCTGGACGCCAATCCAAAGGGAAGGGCCCTGAATTGCCAGTGCAGAACTCCCTGCTTCGTCCTGACTGCGAAGCGCAGAAATTTCTGATGTTCCGGGGCGATAGGAACATGGAGATAGGCATCCTTGAAATCCAACGTGATCATGAACACCCCTTCCCAGAGGTGCCTTCTGACCGTGTAGATACTTTCCATACGGAACTTCTTGCATCTCTGGTGCCTGTTTAACTTCCGGTTGATCATAAATCTTCGTAACTTCGCCGAGGGTTTCACTACCACAAAAATGTGGGAGTAAAACCCCTGACCCTGCTGATCTGCTGGAACTGGAGCAATAACCTCCTGAGTCGCCAACTCCTGGACGCTTTGCAGGAGGCCCTGCGCTTTCCGCGGGTCTCTGGGCAAGTGTGTCAATACAAAATTCAGAGGAGGGGTGGTCAGGAATTCCAACCTGTACCCTTCCTCTAATAGCTGGAGGATATAAGGACTCTGGGTGATCTTCCCCCATTGGGGGAGAAACCACCTGAGCCTCCCACCAACCGGAGGGTTGGCGTCACTTAGACTCCTTGGAGGAAGGGCCGGGACCGGAAAAAAGGATTCCTCCTTACCGAAACCCCACTTCTTTCCTGCCCCTCTCTTTGCCTTGAACTTATCCTTGGCCGGGGGGCCTCAAACATTTTCTGTCCTTGCCCCTCTTTGGTTTTACCGGAAATTTCTTTCCTTTCTCGGTAGACCGGGCTAGTACCTGCTCTAAACCTGCCCCAAAAATCAGAGAGCCTTCAAAGGGTAACCCGCACAAACGGGACTTGGATGAAAAAAATCTCCATCCCAAGCTTTTACCCACAGCGCTCGCCTAGAGGAATTCAAAAGGGCTGCTGACTTGGCCGTAGCCCTCACTGCCTCCACTGCTGCATCAGCTAAAAAAGCAACCGCTTTTCCAATGGCCTCCAGGGAATCAGCCACCCCCTTGGGACTCATACCCCTGGCCACCTGGTCCACTAGCCTATTCACTCAGGCATCTGTGTTCCTCGCCACACAGGCCGAGGCTAGTGCAGGACCCATGGCTGCGGAGTTAGCCTCCCATGCTCTGCGTATCAGGGTCTCCGACTTTCTGTCCACTTGGTCGGAGATACTGCCAGCATCCTCAAAAGAAAAGGTCCGACCGCTTGGACACCTACGCCAAGGAGGCGTCCAGTTTAAGCTTGAGGAACTTCTCCTCATCGGCCTCACTAAAAAGGGACATCTACGCTTCCAGGATTTTAACTTTAGGATCCTTCTTTCTGGCTGTTTCCACTCCCTCAAAATTATTTCCCTAAGAGACTGGTGAACCGGGAGAGTCTTAGACTGAGGTTTAGAGAGCCCCCTGTACATTCTGTCTTAGGCTGAGACCTTAGGAGCCGGCTGTTGGATCCCCTCAGATGCATAAATCGCCCTCAGGAGGCCCTCCATATCCTCTGAGGAAAACAAATGTCTGCCAGGTCTAGACTCCTCACTGTCCTGGCTCCCCTGATCAGAATCCTCCCCCTGCTCCGAAGGGACAGCCTCCTCATCCCCCGAGTCTGGCTCAATTGGGGTCCTAGGGGTTACTCCTGAACTACCCCAAGAAGACCCCCCCGGGAAAGGTAACCCTCTCTACCAGAGAGAGACTTGACACTCCCACCAGACAGAGTGGCTGTTCTAAAGTTCTGGAGGGTAGCCAGCATCTCTGACTGTAAGGCCAGGCAATCTTTCATGACCTGCGCCGTCTCTTTGCTGGTTAGCTTGTGAATACACTTGAAGCAAAAAGGCTTAGTGTGAGCCTGTGGCAATTTGTCGTTGCAATACCCACAACGCTTAAAGCGGGACGGGGTCTTTACAGGCCTAGTGGCCGACCCCTGGGCTAGGCGTGTTGGACCTGAAAAATTAAACAAAACACAGCCCCATAAGTAAACAGGCAATGAGGTAGCCCCTGGCCCCCCCCCCCCAGGCGCTCCACCTGCCTCAGACCAAAGATACCAAAACGAGCGGTGGACATAGGGAAGTTTCCCAGCCCTCCCCACCCTCATACAGTGATCGGGTGGACTCACCCCCTGTGGTCTCCTCGATCGGGGAGGGCTCCTCCAGCCCGCATTTCTTCTCCATCTGACCTCCCACACTCTCCTGGAGAGATTCGGCCAGGAACCGGAGTGCTTTCGGACGTCCTCTGCACCTTGTGGACCGCTATACACCGCCCATGTTCACTGCTGGCCGCCGCCATGTTTCCGGAGCTCACCCGGATATGACCTCTAGCGGAGGAAGTGATGTCGGCCGCGTCCCCCCACGCCGCTCCGACAGCCCGCAGCCTTGCCGGGAAGCGCGGGCTTTTTGAAAAGATGCGGCCGCCCCAGCACCCACTGCACGACCGCCAACTGCCCCTCTGCCTCCCGACCCCCCTCGCTGCCAAGCCCATCGCTGCAGGTAGGAGCACAGAGGCTTACGTCCTCCGGGTTCTGGGCAGCCCCGCTTCTCCCAGGGTTCCCCGGATTTTGGAGGGGGTACCAGCGGGGGGCCCCCTGCAGCCGTCCCCCCTCCTTCTTGGGCCTCCCTCTGGACCGCCAGCATCCAGGGTCCCTGCTGCCTAGCCCCTAGGGTCCCTGCTGCCTAGCCCCTACTGGCTTAGACTCAGGGCCCCAGTGTGAGGAAAATGAATGAGAAGCACCAGTCTAGGCACTCACCCCCTCACACCGCTCGTGTGGCCACCCCTGTGGCGCCCCACTGGTCGCCTGAGGGTCATGGTCCATGAGGGGGATCTCAGTCCCAGGCCTTGATCCATAGTTTAAAATAACAAATATTTCGCTGCATACTGTGGGAAACACAATCAAAAACTGAGGGGCAGAGGGAGGATGGGGCCTTTTAAACTCTGTTCTTGATTGTGTTTCCTGTCCAGGTGAGACCGTCATCTCTCAGCAGTGCCGTCCTGGAAGAATGACCTGAGAAACTTGTAATATATTGCAGCTCACCAGTTCTTAAATGCTGTGGCCGCATTTGGTGTTTTTTCCCAAGCTCGGTACATTTTCGTAAGGGAAAAAAAAAAAAAAAAAAAAAAAAAAAATGTACCCGGACCAAATTCCAGTGTTCTTGTAACTTCCTGTGCGCTGCAATCTTATCAGTTTTCCAAGATATCTTTTCTGAACTACAAAAGAACTACTCCCTATGCAAGAGGAGGGGTTTGTAGTGCAAATCCCGAGAGTAATCTAGGGTATCAACCTCTATAGATGCAGTGCAAAAACAAAGCATTGTCACTCAAAGAAGTGTGTTACCGACAGGATAACCAAGTGGAAGATGGGGGAAAAGCCCAAGTGTCAAACTAATAGGCAACGCCTTTCAAAGGACTGGTAAGCTAAAAGCAGTTGTAAATTCACTTATCACAGATCATAAAATTCCCCGTTACAGCAAGATATACAGTGCAGTGTAGGTTTTTAAAAAAATGATGAAGCAAAATCTTATTTTTACAGTGCCTCTGCAGTCACGTGACGACCTGGTGCTCTTCTTCCCCGGTCTGACTACAGTGGGAGGGGCTGAGATTCCCCTCTGGCGTCAGCCGAGAGCAGCACACATCGGTGCTCTGAAATCAGGTATTTTGCTGCATAATTTTTAAAAAACAGACACTGGACAATATATCTTGCTGTTACAGAGGGGTTCCAGAATTTGTAATTTTACAGCCACAGCGGAACAGGGGTGGGAGGGGAGGGATGGCAAGGAGATAGCTTGGGAGTCTGTGTGTGAGCTGACAGGCAGGGAGGGAGAGGGAGAGACTGGGATGATGGAGGCATGTAAACTAACCACGGTATCATGGATCGGCAGTCATAATTACCATGGTCAGCACAATAAGGGGGACACAGGAACAGGCAGGATCAACCAGGTATTTTACAGCATAGAGCAGAACAAATGACATTGCATACGTGCTATGCTGTATATCCTGCTTTAAAGAAACAGGATTTTTTTTCCTCTTAGGGTTACAAGCACTTTAAATCTATTTTTTTGTTTAGATACGCTTTAAATTTTTATGTAATAGTAAAATGGGAGGTCAAAATAATTTGGATAAGCATTTACATCAAAGGCCTGAAGCTTTATTTTGATTAATATTTTGAATTTCTCTTTTCATTTTTTTTTTAAATATCAGTAACTATATACAAACATGGAAATACTGTAAAAGCACAAGACATACAAATAAAATATAAAGCAAATCAGGAAAATAATTTTAAACAAAATCAGCCTGGGACTTTTCTACATAGATGGATAGTAGGACCATTTTCAATGAAAACTAAACTTCTAGTAAACTTAGCAGTGCAATAATTTGGTAGGAAACATCATAGACTTGAGTTAAACTACCCCGAGTTGGTCATTCTGAAGATGTTCTCATGCGTGGCTTTGATAAAACACAGGGGCAAAGTAGATAATATAAAGACAATACAGCCAGACATTGTAAGGCTATGGAGAGCTGTGGCTGCTCTGTCTGGTGCAGCTTTTTTCAGTACAGCCTCACTTGCATGGTGGTGCCTGTCACTCTCAGACTTCTAAGGTGACATTTCCTTCATTTGTCTAATAAGTCGGAAAAGAAGGCAGATTGGCTCCTATGGGTAGGAATGGACTCAATATAACACCGGTGAATTAATGGTTACTGACTATAAGGAAACATCAGAATAGAAGCTTATATCCATATGACCTGCATAACAGCGATCCAATTCATTTATTAGTTTAAGGAACACCTGTATCAAAACTTTTGATAGCAAAGCCGATTTAGGATGGTGCAGTATAGGTTTATCTAATAAATTAATTCCATCCCATAAAACTGCTGTGCGTTAATCATGTGGCCACTATGGTCAGCAGTCCTCTTGTCAAGCCTTTTTTTCTAGGAAGAATCTATTCATATGCTGCATAAACTTAACCATTGGTATATAAAATGCAACCAATCAACAAGAAGTCACTGATTATTTAAAAATAGCTTAACATATTTAATAAAGAACTGAAGGGCACTGGTCCTCAGGAAAGTCACCCCGTTTGTAAAAATTTGGTTTAGTTATTTTCTGTTGCATTTTCGTCCCAGTTTGATGAATATGTAACATACGGAAGAAAAAGAATTATGTGGATGCCATTATGCATATTAAGTAATTTAGTTCACGGGCAAGTAATGCCAAGCACAAAGCATCACTTCTCTATTATAAAGAGAAGAGAAGAGAAAAAAAAAAAAAAAAAAAACACTGCTTGTGGTGAATGACACATTTGGTCCTGGCAAGGCATGGAATGCCTTATAAACTTTACTAAAGGATCCGTAGAAGGTTTATGGTGAAACATTTTCTAAGCTACATATTTACAATATCCTAACATACAAAATGAGGGATCCCATTTAGAAAAAGCAGAAGCCACTACACATTGTACCAATAGTCCAGTTTTACCAGTGTAAAACTGGCCTATTTAGAGAAATGTAATAGCATGCAAATGTCTTAACCCTTCAGAGGTAAGCAATAAACCCCTTTATAATGGGAGGGTTAAATTGTGGCACTGAAAGACACGTGGAGATGCAAAAAAAGGCTAAACCTGCAGGTTTAGCCAGGACTTTTTCTTTTTTTTTTTTTTACCAATGCCCTATATACAAGAAAAAAAGTTATATTAATTTTATCATTTAAATACATCTAGCGATTAATGGGAAACTGCATGTATTTAAAACAGGTCATTTACCATAGCAAACTAAAAGAATGTAACGGTCCATTCAAATGTAGTGGTCCCATTTAGAACTAGTCTGCCCAACAACATTGGTTGAGATTTGCTGGTTTGATGGCCAAGGAGTAAATATTTACTTTCTTGGCCTGTCCCTGACAGCATATTACCACCAGCTAAGGACCCCTGCTGCCCTTTTTTTCTTTATCTCCACTCTACTTTTATTGTAATGTCTCCAGAGCAGTCACTACAGCAACTAATGATAATTCCCTCTATTCAGCTGGAAAACCAGGGAGACTATATCTATGGCCAGTTCTGTCCGAATGGCACCAAAGGACTGGACAAGAACGCTCCACTGTTGGTTTAGATTTCACAATTTCAATCACCCCAGGAAAGCAAAGAGGGTGATTGTTCATTTACTCAACAAATCCCACTAATCTTTGTTGGGTGGCATTGTTCTACAATACAAATAAAACAAAAATATAAAAACATCCATAGCCTCAGTCTAACAGCAGAAATGGTCTTGCCATTTTTTTTTTTTGCTTTTCGGTCCATCAAGTATGGCATTGTATAAGATTACAGCTACAAATCAGGCATACATTATGTGATAAACCAGGTGGTCACATTCCAAATTCCCATGGCCATAACTCTGTAAAATTAAATTAAAGAGAAGATACTTTGTGGAATATTTTGGAAACCATTTGAAGCTTCAGAGCGCTTTATGCCTCACACTGTATGACAATTTGGCAAATGCGCACACATTAACGTTTTAAGTCACAAAAGAGACTGCTGGTTTGAATAGATATTATGAATAGCATAGTTAGAGCGATCTCTGATTAGGATTATAAAACAGAGTCTGCTGTCTGTGGAAGTAGCATGCAAGTTGATGACACACTGCAGGACCTTTCCTGTAAAATAGTCATCACATTGTTTGTGACTTTGATACGGGGTGCCTTTTTACGACTTTTTCGATGGGTCCAGCAGCCACGCCAAAGGAACAGTTTTCTTCCTAGTTGTCTAAATTTGTGTCGAAAGCTTCTGTTGATCCAGAAGTACACAAAGCAGTTGAGGAAGCCATTTCCACTTGGAAGCCACAAGGCTACAAACTCCACCCATTCTGGAACTCTTTCATGTGTAATAGCTGGAGGAGAGAAACACCATTAGAGAATAAATGAAAATATGTCCTGAACTAAACATTACACATATTTCCTTGTTTAAGTGAATCAGTCAGGTATAAAAACACAATGTTTAACAGCTCAATAAGTTTAGGTGGTAGAGGAATAAACTGCAATACTTACCTCATTTTTCGTCAGTGATCTGGTCTGCTCTCCAAAAGTCTGGGTTGTGGATGAGCCATCACCATTTTCATGTACAATGCAGCACTGCAGGCCCTGCATTTTATGAGATGCCAGAGCACTAAAGAGAAGAAGCTTTGGGGGACCAGATGCACAAAGGGGTCGAGGCCTCCCACAGTGAAGTAATGAGGTAAGTACTACAGCTTATCCCTCTACGCCTAGACCAGTGGTTTTCAACTCCTGTCCTCCGGACCCACTAACAGGCCAGATTTTAAGTATTACCTTGGGGAGATGCAGACTAGAATACTGCAATCACTGAGCAACAAATTAGATTACCTGTGATGTATTTCAGTTGAGAACCACTGGCCTAGACTAACAAACACTTGGCCTTTACAGGGCAGAAGGGCCGAGCACCAACAATACTTTCTAAAATAAAATTAAAAAAACAGTTCAGCTTTAATTATGTTTAGCAATAAAATTGTACTAAAAAGAGTAGTGAAGGGTTAAAACTGCATTTTTTCTGTGTGCACCTCATTGAGATTTCCCTTTACTTCCTATCCAAAGGAAACAGGAAGGAAAGGAAATCCTCACAAATGCAGGTGAAATCCTTTAGAGAGTTGTCACTAGAACAGGAGTTCCCATTGGTAGACTTTCATTTGGTTTCAGTGACATTAAAACATGAAAATTTTGGATTCTCTCACTTCCCTACTCTGTCCAAAAAAGTAAAATAGTTATCCATATGCCTACACTTTATTTAGGTGTGACAGAAATGTTATCATCAAACAAGACACACATGTGAGAATATAGAAAGGGAGAACGTTCTACTCAGGCACAAAATGCCCAGGTAACCACCGGCACTGGGAGCTGGTTCTTGAAGTCATTGGCCACTAGCACAGTCTATACCAGTCAATAAACGATCATCACCGCTCCAGGACCATTAAGCTCCAAATGGATCAGCTGTGTGTGCCAGAAAGCCAGGTGTCAGCAGTGCAATAGTACTGTAGACCAGAACAAAAGGCTAGACAGCCGCACTCCAAATCCAATCTCAAGATTTATTGAACGAAGGTACAGATACAGCTCATAGACGAACCACAAGTCCCAGCTAATGCATTTCACACCTTGGGCTGGTGCTTACGCATAGCCTGACTTGATGGAACAAGCAACAGGTATATATAAACACACATGCAATTGGTAGGTTACAATCACTTAATTGGTTGTGGTTCGTCTATGAGCTGTATCTGTACCTTCGTTCAATATATCTTGAGATTGGATTTGGAGTGCGGCTGTCCAGCCTTTTGTTCTTGTCTACAGTCTATACCCGTGTTTCTCAACCTTTTTGCCTTTGGGGAACCCTTGGCAAAAAGTTTGAGATCTCGGGGAACCCCTGAAAAAAAAAAAAAAATTCAGATCTACAGCTCACAAGCTGTAGATATAACAGCAATAAAGAAACTATCAAATAATAAAATATACATTGTAAAAGTACTTGCTTTCTTAATGTGAAACCTGGGCTTGCTTTTTCTTCACAGATGCTCAATTATGGGTCAAACTTGAGATAAGCAGGTGTCCCCTTTAGAGCCACCATTTCCAGCAGATGTCCCCTTTAGAGCCCCATTTCCAGCAGGTGTCCCCTTTAGAGCCCCCTTAACAACAGTTGTCCCACTCTGTACTCTGATGGCTCTCTGTCCGTCTTGCACTCTGCATTGCCGCAGCTATAAGACTCTTATATCTGTGGTAATGCAGAGTGTATGGGAAACAGAGAGCCATCGGAGCACATTGTACAGTGCAGGGAGGAGGCAGAGAGCCGCTGACCTTTGGATTGACTTGAGCCTCGTGTGTTCCTTGCTGGTGCGCGCCGCAATAGAACACTTCCTCCTTTGGCTCCTTCCCACTCTCTGCATTCCTCCCCTGCTCCACCCCATGAGTCGGAACTACAGAGATACCATCGGGTATCCATGCGCGCCGAGTGTCAGCGACTCAGCGCGCATCAAGGATGAGCTTGGCGGTATACATCCACCATAATCCCACAGAACCCCTGTTGAGAATCACTGGTCTATACCAAACTAATGGAGTAAAGAGGAACTGTGTAGAAAATAGAAGCTTCAGAACAGTTTTAGTGCATCTTCCACCACATAGGCCAAACCATTATGTAAGCAAATCCACCAATGTGTTCCAATCTGTTAGGAACCAACTCATTCACGCTTATACTCAAAACTGTCTGAGGCTTTTATCTGTGAGCAGATCCTCTTTTCTTCATTGGAGTTTGGTATAGACAGACACTGGAGTAATGGCACTGAAGGAACACTTAAAGGGCAATAATTTATAAACCTACTACAAGAAAATTTTATGGTCCAGTTCACAGAGGCCCCAACTAGGGAAGATGTTTTGCTGGATCTAGTAATCTCAAACCATGCAGAGCTTATAACTAATGTTCATATAGAAGAACATTTGGGTAGCACTGACCATAAAATGATTTCATTCTAAGTTAGCTGCAAGCAACTGGGAAAAATAAAAACATTTAACTAAAAGCAAGTTTTCCAAGGATGAGGGCTGCTCTCCAAGTCTTAGACTGGGAGGGAATATTAGCATCGATGAACACAGAACAGAAATGGGAATTCTTCAAAAAGACAGTATGTTAAACATACTGAAAAATATATTCCCACGCGCAATACGTTTAAAAATAAGACCTATGAGATTCACGGTCAGATTTAAAAAAGAAAAAAAAAAAAAAAAGCTATAAATAAGAAAAGAGCTTTTAAAAATGTAAAAATGAAGGAACACTATAATCATTTAAATGTTACAAGGAATAACACAGAATTCTTCAAATATATTAATAGTATTTATTAAGCTCTGTGTATACAAAAAAGCATGGGAGGGAGCTCATGTCCATAATGGGGATGGTATTGACAGCCCCAAATGATCCTCAATGGCTCAAAATTGATATGGTCCAGAAATATTTAGACAGCATACAGGTGAACAAAGCACCTGAAACAGATAGCATACACCCACGGATCCCCAAGTAACTCTGTCAATTTCAAAGCCATGGTTTCTAATTTTTAGAGACCCTAATGACTGGGATAGTACAACTGGATTTGCACAAGACCAATGTGGTGCCCATATTTACAAAGGGCTCAGTCTTTACCAAGTAACTACAGACCTGTTAGTTTAACTTCTATAGTTGGGAAGATACTGGGGAGCAGCACCATACGGTGCGCAGGGGTGCCGCCCCCCTGATCCATGCACCCGGCCCTAATCTACATGCAGGGCACCAGACGCATGGATTCCAATGGGGTTTTTTTTTTTTTTATTTGAAGCACATGATTAGAGCCTGAGGCTAGAATTTGGCTTCAAAAAAAGGGTAGGCAGAGCACTGTGCCCCAAGCCCACCCAGTTGTATGACAATAGCAAATTAATATTCGGTATGGTCTTCCTGTTTCTACCCCAGTCAATCAGGAAGCGGGAGGAGCGCGATTAGCCAAGAGAAGCGATCATATTGGCCGGGCAGGGGGTAGAATGTACAGGCAGATCCGGGACTCGGGAGATGGCCATCCAGAAAGATCTCTCAGTGCTTTGCATCAGCACCAATTGAGAGCCCGACCGTATGAGTACCAGCCGCCACTGCTGGGGAGTTTAATAAAAAGACCACAAAGATGAGTTCTTGCTGAAAAAAAATATTTTAAAAGAACAGACAGCATGGACTCATGAAAGACAGAAGTTGTCAGATAAATCTGATTTCTTTTTATGAGGGGAGCAAAACTTTAAAGGAGTGGCTGTGGACGTAGTATACTAGGATTTTGCTAAAGGGTTTGACACAGTGCCCCACACACGGCTATTGTGTCAGGTTAAGTCTACAGGCCTGTTTTGAAATGGATAGAAAACTGGTTATAAAGACAGAAATCAGAGAGTAGTGGTTAAGGATTTATACTCTGAATGGTCTAGGGTTGTTAGCGGTGTACCCCCAAGGTTCAGTGTTGGGACCAGGGGTGTTGGTAGGTGCAAAAAAGACCAGGGGCTTTAGCCTGAAGAAACGCGATGCGTGAAGCACGCCGTGGTAAAAGTTGGGTGTGGGAATGGCTTAAATGGGGAGTGGCTTGCATCTGAGATGAACGAGGAATGGAGGAAGGAAGAAAGATAGGGAGGGAAGAGAAGTGAGGAGAGCAAGAAAGGGGGATGGAGGGACAGCAGGCCCAGATCCTACACCACAATAGCAATATGTGTATTCCAGAAAGTTTAACAATCAGCAAATAGAGATACTCCATACACCTGGTGTTGGCGCTTTAATCAACCCGGCACCATGGTTGGTATGGTGTCAGCGTGATTGAAGTGCATTCTATTATTACATTGTAATATGAAATAGTTCAACTCACCATAATGAATAATAAGTGGGAGCCCTGAGCGTGTCACTTTCCACTGTTCCCTGCTACCAGATGGCATCACGTGCCCTTAGCGGAGCTCCTCCTTCCATCAGGTGCCCCCAGCGGAGCTCCTCCTTCCATCCGGTGCCCCCAACGGAGCGCCTCCTTACACAGGTGTCCCCAGCGGAGTCTCTCCTGATATCACAGGTGTCCCCAGCGGAGTCTCTCCTGATATCACAGGTGTCCCCCAGCAGAGTGTCCCCCAGCGGAGTCCCTCTTTCCATCAGGTGCCCCCAGCGGAGTGCCTCATTACATCACGTGTCCCCAGCGTAGTGCCTCCTTACAGCACAGGTGCCCCCAGGGGAGTGTCCCTCTTTATACAAGTGTCCCCCAGTGGACTGCCTCCTTACACAGGTGCCCTCCTTACTTTACAGGAGAGGTGATGTGGGGGGGCAGTGAGATGCTCCCCGCCACATCAACGACATTAAAACAATTAAAAGCAGACACTGCGCTCACATGCTAGATTGGTCATACCCGAGACTGAAATGTATATGTCTAGGGGAAAAGTAGTGTAGGAGACACTAATATTAAATCCATGATAAAAATATTAATACAAGAATAATAATAATAAAAGTCCCATAAATTTCCATTCAGTCCAATGTTGAAGGTAGAATCAGAGGTAGGCAGCCAGCTGAACTGAGCAGGAAGGAACTCTAGTAATGAGAAGGAAAAAACAGCAGCGCCTCTAAGTGTAATCAGTAGGTTTATTACACACACATGAAATACAGGCATCAAGGCAAGGGAACCATCCACAGGTCACCGGAGTATAGTCCACTCTTTCTGAGGCCGGGGGTGGGTACGCTGGTGGTCTCCAGTGCAGCCACGAATGAAGCCTTCAGCAGGGTAGCGTGCTATCGTAGGACGAACGAACGTCACATCCGGGAAGCCGTGCGGGAGGTGCGCGCGTTCGGATCATCCGTGATCCTTCCTCAGGCTCCATCCCTCCTACATTTAATTCAGACTTCTCCAAAGTGGGGTTGGATGAGACATGGGCGTGCACCAACTACCACCCATCGGCCACCCTTTTCTCCTCAGTTATTGCCCAGGGAACAGCATATGGGTAACACCAACACTTCACTTACATCCAAGCCAGTTGATTTCCACAAAATGGGAGCCCGTCCCAAGACCTTGCACTCTAGAGGCCCTACATCCACTAGTGCTGGGATCCTGAGGGTCTCTTCCCCTCCATCTGGATCTGCGCCCTCTTCCTCAGCCCAGAACACCAGTCCTTCCCAATTGTCTGCACCTATTGCCTTCTCTTCCATATACCCACATGACAACCAGGGTTCTCAGGTTGGTCTCCCCATGGATCCCCCCACTCCCACTCCTTTGGTAGGAAAACTAGCCTCCTCTTTTTTAGTAGTTCCCCCCTCATCCTCCCACAAAAGAAAGTTCATCGGAGAGGGAGGAGACTGGGCCAACGGAGACACAAAAAGGATGGAGAAACAAAGGAGACTATAAAAATCTTTAATTTATCTGACCACATGCTTACAGCATCTGAAATGTCTCTTGTCACGGGGCTTAACCTTTGCACCATCTGCAGATCTTAACCCTTTTACTCTATTTTTAAATTTAAATAGGTTTGTCCGAAACCTTACCGTTAAAACGCTTCTACAACATCCAAGCCATTAAGAACAGTCAACGTGCTGATCCTCCAGCCACTTTAGGGGGGCCTTGCAATCAAGATGTATCTTTTGATACATCGGTTGGATCTCATTCCTCTGATGCCGCTGCGTTATCTATCTTAGAAGACCTCTACACAGATGATCCAGATGTATATATCCAGTGGCTGACAGCATTTACCTACTTCACCTTCCTTCCAACATACACCCTTTCGCCCCAAGTCTATTTTGAATCCTACATACTCCAAAGGTCCTTTTATCCAAAGCTTTTATGAGTTAGTGTACAGGGAATTACGCCTAATGTGTGATTCCACCAAACCCCCACACTCTTTCTGCAATCTCACTGGTGGCGAGTCCTCTGCCCTTAAACATTTAACACGAAATCATGACCTGATTATCAGGTCTACGGATAAGAGTGGTGGGATAGTAGTTCAAAACAGGTCTGATTATCTCTTAGAGTCCAATAAATTGTTGTCCGATGCTTCCACTTATGAGAAACTCCCCTGTGACCCGTTACCTAAAATTCATACTTGAGGCTCATAGTCTCATCGATAAAGCTTCCTCGGATGGGATCATCACTAAAATGGAAGCTTCATTTCTTAAACAGGACTACTACCCACGGCCTTATTTTTATCATCTTCCTAAGATCCATAAGGATCCTGTGCGTCCCCCCGGTAGGCCCATTATAGCTGCAATGCAGAGTGTTAGCAGTTATTTTTCAATCTACGCAGATCATTTTCTCCAACCTATAGTTCAAAACCTTCCTTCCTATATTAAAGACAGTATTCATTTACTTGAACAGCTTAAAGAGTATCGTTGGGTGGCCTCGTACTGCTGGTTATCTCTGGATGTGTCATCTCTTTACACCTCCATACCCCATGACATTGGATTTCAGGCGGTCAAAAATTCTATTTAGACCAGGACTCTGGGTTACATCCCCGCCAGGCCGATTTTTTGTTGGAGGCTATAAGATTTTGCCTCACTCAATTATTTTGAGCATAATGGAGAGTTCTTTATTCAAAAGAAAGGCACGGCTATGGGAGCCAATTTTGCTCCCAGTTATGCCAATTTAACTATGGCGACTGGGAACATTGCTACATTCTGCACAACAACCCATATGCCAAGAACATCATTTTTTATGGGCGATCTATAGATGTGGTTATTTGGGATGGTCCAGATAGTGCCATTCCATCTTTTGTCAAATACTGCAATGACAACACTATGGGTCTTGGGTTTACTCATGTGACAGATCCTCATAAACTAGCGTTTCTTGACCTAGAACTTTATCATCTTGAGGATAGTATCTGTGCCCAAAATTACACAAAGCCCACAGCAGGCTACTCCTATTTGCATTATAGGAGTTGCCACCATCCGCGGTGGATCAGGAATATCCCTAAAAGCCAGTTCTGCCGCCTCAGGCATAACTGTACACGCGAGCCGGATTATCACGTTCACTTTGAAACGCAGACGTTTTTGGATAAAGGTTATCCAGAGGCTTTAATACATGAAGCTTTTAACCAGTACCTTCCATCTAAAGCTATTATTGGCAAGGTCACCAAATCTGTTCCCGGTCCATCCACATTGCGTTTTACCACTCAGTTCCATAGTAAATTTAGGAAGATGGAACATAGTCAAGAAACATTGGCCCATCCTTACTGGTGATCCTCTACTTAAAGAAGTCCTACCCGATAGGCCTAAGGTATCTTATAGAAGGGCCAAAAATCTCAAAGCCTTGATAGCGCCTAGTCGGGCAAGGTCCTCTTCCAATCCGACAAGTGCTCCTCTTAGGTTTTTTAACATCAAAGGTATGTATAGGTGTAACAAGCCATTATGTCTCACCTGTGCCCACATCACCCATGGTCAAAAAGATTTTACCACCAAAGAGAAACGCTACATCACATGTGTCAAACACAAGGCCCGGGGGCCGAATGCGGCCCGCCAGGCCATTTCATGTGGCCCTCACACCCAGGGCTTTTTTTTCAGCCAGAACCCTGTACACGCCTAAACCCTGCAGCAATCTGTATGTAGCGCACTCCTCAAACCTGCACTCTGTACATTGTGCACCCCGGAATCCGGCACTTGGTACATAGCGCTCCCCTGAACTCTGCACTCTGTGCACCTCTGGAACTGCGCTCTGTACATAGTGCACCCCTGAACTCCGCACATAACGCACTCCTGGTATTTATTACCCCTTTAACATCCTCCCACTGGTAGTGCAATTTGGCCACACCCACTGTTCGATGTGGTTCGATGGGGGGGGTCTGGATACTTTTATGTAGTCTTACAAATACAGCTGGCCCTTTGAAGGCAACTATAATGCTAATTTGGCCCTCAATGAAATTGAGTTTGACGCCCCTGCGCTACATCATCCCCGACTTCAACTGTTCCTCAGAGTACGTGGTGTACTGTCTTTCATGCCCGTGTGGCCTACTTTATGTGGGCCGCACTACACGTACTCTGAGAAAGAGGTTTGGGGAGCACCGTAATTTTGTGGAGAAGGAGTCTGATTTGTACAGTGTCCCTGGACACTTTTTGGATCATCATGACCATAATGCCCAATTACTACGCGTTTGGGTTATTGAATCCATCCCTAAAAAAACTTACCCTACAGCTGAACGTTTTAAACGGCTATGTGAAAGGGAGAATTTCTGGATCTTTACTTTAGATATCCTTTCTCCTGGGGGCCTGAACGAAGATCTAGAGATCAATACTCTTCTGTGAAATTATAATTATTGTGCCTTCCCTTTTTTTTTTTTTTTTTTTTAATTATTGTTATGTTTTTAACCTTGCCCTTTAAGAAAAGTTTTTAGTCTTTACATGTTGATTTTAAAGTGTTTGTTCACTTGGTTCTTGCCCATGCACCTTGATTGGGGGTATATTCAAGTCGCCCACATCCAAGATGGACCCACTTGAGCCTGAGGAAGGATCACGGATGATCCGAACGCGCGCGCCTCCCGCACGGCTTCCCGGATGTGACGTTCATTCGTCCCACGATAGCACGCTACCCTGCTGCAGGCTTAGTTCGTGGCTGCACTGGAGACCACCAGCGTACCCATCCCTGGCCTCAGAAAGAGCGGACTATACTCCGGTGACCTGTGGATGATTCCCTTGCTTTGATGCCTGTATTTCATCTACCTCTGCGAGTGCATATATCACCATGTGTGTGTGTGCCTAATAAATCTACTGATTACACTTAGAGGAACTGCTGTTTTTTCCTTCACACCACCGACATTGCAGAGGCCAGGCAGAAGAACAGTGATGCGGGGAGTGCAGAGAGAGATGTCATCTCTGCTCGCCCACCCCACTCATTCGCAGCTCTGTAAAGCCGCTCGCCCGCGGCTCTGTCAAGCCGCTCACCTGCTGGGCGAGGACTTGACAGAGCTGCGGGCCCGCTATTAGGGACCCCTCGGGACATTCGGGGCTACAGCCAAAACATTGGGGCCTGCAGCCCTGATAGCTACCCCCTGGCGACGCCCCTGGTTGGGACCCTTACTTAATATATTTATAAATTATATAGGGTCTGGGATTAAAAGTACCATTTCAGTCTTTGCAGAGAACCCAAAGCTATGCAGCGAAATAACGTCCTTAGAGGATGTCGCCAACTTACAAGCTGACCTCAATGCACACTTTAATTTGGCAACTATGTGGCAGATGAGGTTTATCCACTTGCTTACTGGGCACTTAAACCCCCCCTCCTGCCCGGACCAATTATCAGCTTTCAGCGCTGTCGCACTTTGAAAGACAATTGCGTGGTCATGCTACACTGTACCCATATGAATTTTTAATAACTTTTTTCCCACAAATAGAGCTTTCTTTTGGTGGTATTTAATCACTGCTGGGTTTCAAAAAAGGACCGAAAATTTTGGAAAAAAAGAAAAAAAAAAAAAAAAAAAAAACACGATTTCATAGTTTTTTATAACCTTTTGAAAACCAGTCATTTTTTTCCTTCACTTATATGCGCTCATGAGGCTGCACGGATGGGCACTGATAGGTGGCACTGATGGGCAAAGGTAGGTGTCACTGGTGGGTACAGACGAGCCATCCGCGGCTCTGTGTGAGGGACCGATGTCCCTCTGACAGAAGCCGGTAATCTGCTTCTTTTTCCACGCGAGGGAAAAAAATACTGATCACCGATCTTCTGTTTACATCACGTGATCAGCTGTCATTGGCTGACAGCTGATCACGTGGCAAGGGTGCAGGACTGCCCCCCTTACTCTGATCAGTGATCAGCGGAGTCTCATGGACTCGGTGATCACAAAGAACACTGCACGTGGCCCACGGGAACACGCTGCCTGCGCATGCTCGAAAGGACGTACAAATCATTAGTAAGACCTCACCTGAAATGTGCAGTTCAGTTTTGGGCATCAGTTCACAAAAAGCATATCAGGGCACTGGAGAAAGTGCAGGGAAGAGCAACCAAACTGATAAGAGGCATGGAGGAGCTCCGCTATGAGGAAAGATTAGAGTAACTGAATTTATTCTCCCTTGAGAAGAGAAGATTGAGGGGGGATATGATCAACATGTATAAATACACAAGTGGTCCATATAGTGAACTTGGTGTTTAGTTATTTACTTAAAGGTCACCACAGTGGAAAAGGGGCACCCTTTACATCTGGAGGAAAAGATTATCCAAATATGGAAAGGCTTCTTCACAGTAAGCTGTGAAAATGTGGAATAGACTTGGGTTCTGTCCAGCTCAGTAGATTGCTTTAAAAAAGGGCTGGATTCTTTCATAAATGTGCATGATATAACTGGATACTAACATTTATAGGTAAAGTTCATCCATGAAATACTCAAATGACTCTTTGGGGGGGGGGGGGGGTTTCCCCAGCTGGAGCAAATTGGATCATGCTTTGCTGTTTTTTTTGGGAGTTTTTTTGTCTTGCTCTGGATCAACTGCGGGTATAGAATTGTGTATATAGGATTGTAATATTTTTTTCCCCCCACTTTGCAGTTGAACTAGATGAGCTTGTGTCTTTTTTCAACCAGACTAGCTATGCAACATATTTGAGAATGCTTAACAAAACAGTAATCCCCCTACTAATACAGACTAGTTCCAGAGCAAAACATCAGTTTTGCTGCAACAGAAGTCACTTCGCTTAGTCACCACCACACCATAAGGCAGAAATATGGAGGCTGCCATTGCCAATTCATAGCAATATAAATAAAAACACTGGTCCCCTGGCTGTCACGCTGATTCAATGGCTTAAAGTGGTAGTAAACCCTCCTATCATTTTCAGCCAAGGAAGCTGCCATCTTTGCCTCTGTTTAATCTACAACTGCCATGATGCTGCGCATGTGATCAGCTATGACACCAGCCATTGGATTTTTTGACAGTTTGGTTTAGAGCACAACCAATGGGAGTGTTACATTTCCGGCACGTGCCGGAAATGTGACTGTTTTTTAACCTATTAAATGCATGGGTTTACTACCGCTTTAAGCACTTTAAGTCACTGACTGAAAACAAGTATGCAGTTTTGACTTCAGTGGTATTTACAGAATCCCATTGCTGTTCCAGGTCAGTGGCTTAATAGGCGTTCTAGCCAGGACACTAGCATAAGATGGTGATCACCCTTATACAGGGTGGGCCATTTATATGGATACACCTTAATAAAATGGGAATGGTTGGTGATATTAACTTCCTGTTTGTGGCACATTAGTATATGTGAGGGGGGAAACTTTTCAAGATGGGTGGTGACCATGGCGGCCATTTTGAAGTCGGCCATTTTGAATCCAACTTTTGTTTTTTCAATAGGAAGAGGGTCATGTGACACATCAAACTTATTGAGAATTTCACAAGAAAACCAATGGTGTGCTTGGTTTTAACGTAACTTCATTCTTTCATGAGTTATTTACAAGTTTCTGACCACTTATAAAATGTGTTCAATGTGCTGCCCATTGTGTTGGATTGTCAATGCAACGCTCTTCTCCCACTCTTCACACACTGATAGCAACACCGCAGGAGAAATGCTAGCACAGGCTTCCAGTATCCGTAGTTTCAGGTGCTGCACATCTCGTATCTTCACAGCATATGTTTTTTCTTATGGTTTTTATGGTCAGTAAAAACCAATACCGGGTGAGCTGCTCCTTCCAGGTACTGCCATTCCTCCAAAGCCGACTTGATGGCCAGCAATTCCCTATCACCGACATCATAGTTCCAGCAAGATGATGCACCACCACATTATGGGTGTCAGGTCCGAGCATTCCTAGATGAACAGTTTCCTGGAAAGTGGATTGGTCGTCGTGGGCCAGTTGAATGGCCCCCAAGGTCTCCCGATCTGACCCCCTTAGACTTTTATCATTGGGGTCATCTGAAGGCAATTGTCTATGCTGTGAAGATATGAGATGTGCAGCAGCGGAAACTACGGATACTGGAAGCCTGTGCTAGCATTTCTCCTGTGGTGTTGCTATCAGTGTGTGAAGAGTGGGAGAAGAGGGTTATAAAAGAAAATAGAATAAAGAAGAAGAAAGAATAAAGTTACGTTAAAACCAAGCACACCATTGTTTTTCTTGTGAAATTCCCAATAAGTTTGATGTGTCACATGACCCTCTTCCTATTGAAAAAATAAAAGTTGGATTCAAAATGGCCGACTTCAAAATGGCCGCCATGGTCACCACCCATCTTGAAAAGTTTCCTCCCCCTCACATATACTAATGTGCCACAAACAGGAAGTTAATATCACCAACCATTCCCAATTTATTAAAGGTGTATCCATATAAATGGCCCACCCTGTATTTCTCTCAGTACAGGTTTTACCATTTTGCTGACATTTAACTAACCACTTTTCTCATTTAATATTTTTTTTATAATTTCAGCATTCAACTAAAAGGACCCTCAACAAACAAAGTATCTAATAAGTGGAGTGTTAGGTTTACCCCAATTTCTTTCTCCCTCCTCATGCCTATAATAGGCCCACTACTAACCTAAGATCAGCTAGCCACCTGGAAGAGGAGCTACAGTCTAAACTGCATAGTGAAGCCAACTTCCCCATTAAAGTCTACAAAATAAAATAAAAAAAAAAAAAAAAAAAAGAAAAGGATCCCTAGGACGGCATGGCCTGCCAGCTCTGTGAAAGCTAGAGCACTGGCAAGACTGGCATAAACCAAGCTTTTGGTCCAGGTCACCAGCTAATCTAATGCTGACAGTGGGCCACTTCATGGTGTGACATTCAACTGATATAGGGATCTGCCGTCATTTTGCATTCCAACAAAAGGTTGCCAATCTCAGAAGCGGTTTTGGGAGTTTGGTGACAAAGTGAATGGCAGATCCTGTTCTATAGCAGCATTTAGAGTATTCACAGAAAGGTGGGCGCTTCCTAAACTGTTAACAGGGCAGATCTTTGTAGCAAGGAAAAGATCCAACAGTTTACCCCTTTATTAAAGCATCTAAAGTAAAACAGATGGAAGTGATTTAAAATCAAGTGTCAAGCCAAATACAAGTGGGGAATAAATCTCCTGTTGTTAGTGCTATGTGGGGCTTTGGTTAGAGAATTACACTCACATACTGTCCCGCTAAAAAATAGTTCCACCAGACAGTGGATGTCCCGGTTGTAGAATTTCACAAACATGCTGTCTGGGGAAAAAAAAAAAAAAAACCAGGACAGAAAGCCATACACTGATTGAAATGCATCTGGTAAAGCAGGGGTGTGCAAGTTTCTATCAGTGTGTGGCCTTCCCCGCTCAGAAGTAGTAAATTGTTCAATCAATTTCTGTCAAAGAAACATGTTGGAAAAGATTCTTCAAAGATCTGCTAATCAGTGTATTCTTAGAGCAGCAGGTGTCACTGTCAGAATACAATCCATTTGCCCTCATTTGTGATGGTGAAACCAGCTCAAGGGCATGGCTCTCTAATGGAGCCCCAGATATCAGGAAAACCTCAACAGGTAGCCAAACCATCCCCACTTTTTCCAAAGCCAAGAAAATCATTTTGACAATACAGTACACATGCTGCATCCTTTTCTTCTGCAAAAACCTGAAAACCATTAAATCCTAAATTATTGCATTTAATGAGGTTCTTACCATTATATAGGATAGTAACCATGCATGGTGCCCAGCAAATGTAGAACACACAGACCACAGGAATTAGCACCCTGGATGCAGCATCTCCTTTACGTGGGCCTCTGTCCCCCATTTCATTGGTTGCAGGCCTGCCTCTGCTTAGGTGAACTGGCATGCTGCCATCCACATTCTCACACACTGTGGTGACACTTTGTTTGCTTCTGCCAGACAAACACACACTCATCCTTCTGCTCTGCATCCTTGCAACTCTCCATAGTCGCAGGTTGGCAAATGTGACTATTGCTGAGCAAGGAAAAAATATGACTGTGGTCAGCATTAGAGAGTAAGTCACATTGCTAGCATAGTCTGGGTTACAGATGAGAGAGGCTCGAGAAAAATAGACACGTATCACTGTGCCACCTGGTATGGAAATGGGAAACAGGAATACAGGAGGCAACAACCAGGCTGCTGCAATTAATAGCTTGACTCTGCGGCGACTCATTACTCTGTTATAGTGCAAAGGAAAGAATACAGCCACATATCGCTCCAGGCTAATGGTGGCCAATGAATAAATAGAAGAGGCAAACACTGAGGAATTCAGAAAAGCCACAATGTGACAGTAAGAGCCAAGAGCAGAATCTGCTTCAACTTCATCACCTGGCTCCAACACAATGCTTCCATACAGATTGAGTGGAACCACGACCAAAGCCAATGTGACATCTGTGCCAGTCAGAGAGATAAGAATATAGCGACTGTTACGGGACCAGCCAGAAACAGATGAGGCAATAACAAGTAGTACAAATAAATTCCCCAGGATGATCAGACATCCCAAAGTGGTGATGATGCCAATCTTCAGTGTATGGTCACCATCAGTACACCACCACCTTCCTGCCATGTGCTTCTGGTCCATCTCCATGGCGCTTATGTTCCAGGCAGAGAAATTTGTCAAAGCTCTGAGCAAAATGGACATGTCTAAAGCAGCAAAGGATTCTTGTGGTGCACGCTAATCAGGAGATGGATTTCCAACCTGCAAAGAAAGATATATTGAAACAATGCTTTATTGATCAAACTATGGGTGCAGGTTATAGCTTGGCCAATTTTGAGGTTCATATAAATCAACTAGTTCGCACCAAATACTCTGCCCCGTTTTAATGCTGGCAAGGTCTGATGGGTTCCCCATTATCTTCTACTACAACTACGTCTGATTGTCTTCAAGATAGAAGGCTTTCTTAAGACCCCTTTCACACTGCGGCAGTTTTCTAGGCTAGAAATAACCTCTGAAAAGCACCTGAAAACTGCTTCCCATTCTTTGCAGTGTGTGCTTTCACAATGGGGCGGTGCACTTGCGAGACGTTCAAAAAAGTCCTGCAAGCAGCATCTTTTTGGCGAGTTGGGAGCGCTATAAATAGCGCTCCCGAAATGCCCCTGCCCATTGAAATGAATGGGCAGCACTTCCAAAGCGCATTAAAAGTGACGCAAATTGGGTCTTTTCCATATTTTTAGGGTCACTTTGTCACATGACCTTACAAAAACAGCCCACTAGCGCCCAAAAAGCAATGCAAAAGTGCCGCAAAAGTACGAAAAAAAAACTATAGGCACTTAAGTGTGAAAGGGGTCTTACCCATGTGCTGCAAAGCATGAACACGCATGCCAAGATTTGTATTGACAATTACAAAGTGATGCTCTTGGTTTTAATGAGAACTGTATGAGCTGCAAAGCTTAGGAATGGTTTTGATCCTGAATACAAGCTGCAAGATGTGCAATGGCATTTCTGGTCTCAAATCTAGCTATGCTCTTGGATGCGGAGCTTCTGCATCCAACAATAGAGCACTTTCCTCATGACCGGTCTTCTTTAAAGGCAAGGATGCATGGTTTTTCAGTGGATTGTATGATCTATAGGTCTCTATGCCATCCTTCCTTTTGAATACAATTTGTACGATAGATGCCTTTTCTATTTAAAAGTGGTAATAATCTCTTAGTGCCCTTTAAAGAGGTTTATGACGATGGGAGGTGGGGAGCTGCTTAAGATCACGTGACCATCGTGATTGACTGTCACGTGATCTGAAAACTCCTGAACGCAGGGAGCTTTTGGTTAGGCAACTGTTCCGGGAGCGCGCACGCTTTCGGCACAGGTGTATTGGGGGCAACTCACACAAATATGCAGCCCCTCAGTGCTAAGGACCAGGCGCCAAGAGGCCGTATATTTGCATATGGCCGACGCTAAGGACTTAAACCCACAACAGTAAAATCAGTCAGTATATGCAGTAAAGAATGCTTGTTTTACTCACTGCGGAACCTAAGGGGTTAACCCTCTGCATTGTGTAAAAAGGCCGTTGATCCTGTCCTCTCTGATCCCCCCTTCTTCCACTGCCCCCCAATTCATCTGCTAATAGAACAGAGCCTTGGAAGCACTCTGTTCATGCTCTGTTTGGTGTGTATTGCTAGAGCGTTTTTCTTTTGTTCTGTTTGGGAAGGGTGCATGGGATCAGCAGAGGGCCAATCAGCACTATCCAGACAGAAGGTCAAGGGTCATGCAGCCTCATAGGACAGTCAGAGCAGAATGAAAACTCGTCCTGCAAGTTTTAACAAGTGCTCGGCCAGACAATGATAGAAGTCACAATACGGCTATATACTGCTGATGAGAAAAGTTATTAAGCAGTTTATATTTACTAATACAATTGCATTTCCATGTTCTGCGCACTGTGGGAAACCAGATATAGTGAATGCAAGGATCTCGATCGCCACCGGCTACCCGCGATGGCCCCCCCGCAGTGAAAGAACAGAGGTCCATGTAAGTAAACACAGATCTCCGTTCTCATAGAGGGGGAAGGGATGTGATCACAGGCTTCCTGTATATGGAAGCCATGATTACTCCCCTCCCCCTGCCAGCCTAGCACTAATACAGTTAGAACACAGCCAGGGAACACCGTTAACCCTTAAAGCACACCTTCAGGTTAACCCCTTCACTGCCAATAGCATTTACACAGTAATCAGTGCATTTTTATAGCACTGATCACTGTATAAATGCCAATGGTCCCAAAAAGAGTGTCAAAATGATCCGACATGTCCGCTGCAATATCGCAGTACTGCTAAAAATCACAGATCGCCGCCATTACTAGTAAAAAATAAAAACCCCAGAAATTAATTCTCATCATCTGTAAATGCGCCAACTTTTGCGCAAACCAAATCAATAAACGCAGATTGCAATTTTTTTTACCAAAAAATATAAGGAAGAATATAAATCGGCCAAAACCGATGAAAAAAATGTTTTTTTATATTTTTTTGGGGATTTGTATTTTAGCAAAAAGTAAGAAATTTGTTGTTTATAGCGGCGATCAGAAATGATGCGACGGGGGTCAAATACCACCAAAAGAAAGCTCTATTTGTGGGGGAAAAAAAAGGACGCAAGTTTTGTTTGGGTACAACGTCGCACGACTGCGCAATTGTCAGTTAAAGCGACACAGTGCCGAATCGCAAAAAGTGCTCTGGTCCTAAAGTGTGAAATCCTTCCGGGGCTGAAGTGGTTAAGCAGAGATTAAACAGATATTTGGTAAAATATGGCAGCCGATGCCTGGAGGATTGAGATAACTGCACTTTTAAAAATGGTCAAGCCAGCTATGGTTTATTTTTATACGTCCTAAATGTACAGTCTTACAAACTGACACCAGCTTTGAGGGAGGGGGTGCATCCCCAAAATGTATCAGCTTGGCACCACAGTGGGGTGTAATTGGGGCACTTGTGGTTTATTGGCTTTTACTAGTGGCACTCGTGAGTATCTAATTTTACCAGTTTTTATTGCTTCAATAAATTTTTGATAATGCACTAGGTGCTTGCACCTTCCTGTTTGTTTTTGTAAGGTTACATGTTCCACCCATATTTGGGGTGGAACATGTGACAAGCAGCTGCAGTCATTACCCCTCCTCCCCCCCAGTGACAGTTGGTAGGCATCTACTCTGTGGGCCGCTGTCACTCTTTGAAACCAACAAGGCTGTGTGGGGCTCTGCAGTCCTCTGAGAATGTGAAACTAAAAGTACTGGCAGCCTTTGTAGCTGTCGGCTTGTAGTTCTCAATGAACTACCACAGTGCTGTTGAGTGCTGTGGTAGTTAAGTTATTGTGTTAATCACACTTCCCAACATTTTGAGATGGGAATGAGGGACACCTACTAGCAACTGTATGTAGGCATAGGACACACCCCCTTAAAAGAGAATTAACCAAAAAATATTATATAAAAGATTAATCAAATCCACAAGGGCTTTTTTTAACACTACTATTCCTTTATTTTCACCTTTAAAATTTACAAATGCAGCAATTTAGAATTTGGATGAAAGGTTTAGCACTGGGAAACACTTTTTGAAAGATAAATAGTGTAGATTATATAAAACTATATAGATCAGACCAAAATGAGGGAAAAATTAGGAGGAAAGAGGGTAATTGCTCCAAATAAGGGACAGTTGGGAGTTATGTGTCAATGAGTATTTGCTTACCCATACAAGGTATGAGCAAACAGATATACTGACAGGTCTGTAGGAGTCCTGCATGGGCCCAGTGATCTGCTGATCGTTGGTCCTTTACAGCAGGGATATGCAATTAGCGGACCTCCAGATGTTGCAGAACTACAAATCCCATGAGGCATAGCAAGACTCTGACAGCCACAAGCATGACACCCAGAGGCAGAGGCATGATGGGATTCCAGTTTTGCAACAGCTGGAGGTCCGCTAATTGCTTATCCCTGCTTTACAGTCTCTCATAACATAGTAAATGCACATTTTTTTTGCCTGCAAAAAAATGTGCATTATTTTTTGTTAAAAGGTGAACTTAACCTATAAGCAAGCCACTGGTAGATTGTCTATATACACTGAATCAAACAATTTGAGCTGTGAATGGCCCTCTTACCACCCCTAGGTTAAAAACAATTCAGACCAACAGTGAAGGGGGCAGTGTATATGGTGCAAACAGTGGCATTCTATCAGATGCAGTCACTATTTCAGGTAGTCAGCCACGGATGCTTTGGGTGTCTGAATACAATAGTCAGCAATGCAGATTCCACCATCTGAAACAGAACCACTATTAAAAATCTAACAAGGCATGGCTAGCCTTACTAAAACCCATTGAAGCCAGCATGTAGCTTGTTTCAAAAAGACAGTCAGCACTTCTTATGTATTTAACAGGTGAACTTAGCCTTTAAAACTCTTTTAGCCCAATGGAACCCATATAATGATCTTTTAAGACCATCTTATCTATAGTATCTTTTGTAGCCAGGATTTCCATACTTAGACACTATAATAATTCACAAACTACAGAAAATCTACCAAAGTGTTGGAATTCACCTATGATTAAATGAGAAAAAAGCATTCAACCCTTAACAGTCCTAAATAAAATATTTCCCTGTGCATGCTCATTGGATTAGGCTGGTTTAGGAAAGTTTTCATTTATCAGTATAAAATGTTTAGGAAAATTGTGTGCTTCTGTTTATTAACGATGGTCTTACCTGAAACCTAGGAGTGTCAGTTTGCTAAAAGGCTGTCAGCTGCCATTCATTTCCTTTTATAGATTGATTATTCCAGACCAGCAGGGGCAGTAGAATGTCAAATGTCTATTGACCAAAACCAAAAAACATTTTCATTTTCCGCTAGTTGTAGTGTTAGTAATTTTAGTTGGTGTTGGTAATATTTTTAATATAATATGTATTCAATATTACCAGCTAAAATACATTCTCTGGTTAACTTTTTTTTTAAGGCGCACACTCACTGACAGCTGCAACCTTCTGCATTGCATCTTATAGGAGAGAAGCCAGGAGCCCTGCAGCCACATCACAGAGCAACTGATAGTTGGGTGAGCATTGTTTAGCTACCCATAGGTTTACATCTAATTATCATTGACACCTAACCCAGCATTTAATTAACAGCTCCCCTCTCTCCACACTATACACCAGCAATTTTGTGCTTATTCCTTGAAAGGGAAATCTGGAATGCTGTTCAGTGTTATAACCCCTTCTCTCTTCCTGGACCTTCCCATCCAGCTGTAGAAAAGCAATAATGCAGCTCAGAGATAATATAAGCTGTGCAATAACCCCAAGCAACCAGAAAACATAGGTTAGATTTCAGTATAAAATATGATTTGTTGCATAATGTATTAATATGCGCTGCATTCATTTCAAATAGGCAGAAAGCACACCTAAACAAATATCATAACTGAACCTTTTCTTTTAATGCAACACACCACAATGTGCATCATGTGGCACCACAGTGCATGCATCACACTACTTTTTAACGCACATTACTGCAAGTGCACATTTTACAAAAAAAAATTATAAAAGCACATATATTTGCAAACAAAAATGTGCATTTATTATTTTTTTGCAAATCAGTCTGCAAAGCGTTGCAACTAAAATCAGTGGATGGTGGATGCAATGCACAGGCTTCCTCCAGCTCAGGTCCGTACCAAGGTACAGACTTTCAGTTGGAGAGTTGGAAGAAATGTCAGTGAACTATGACTGTGGTGATCACTGCATTCATATTCCAGTGAGAACTACAAATAAACTACAAGTAGTTTATTCATTCACAGATCTTTGCAAATGCAAAACTGATAGTAGCTGTGGGAGTGAAGAACTCCAATGCACTGTCGGGGGGTTCCATTTGAACCATTTTACACCCTAAGAGACAGTTCACACTGGTCCGACCCTTATTTGAGCATGCTGCCTGGCAGGTCAGGAAAGGGGGGGACTTTATCAGGCCGCATGCCCTCAACATGGGGGAGGGGGGGTGGGTGCTTTGGGGCAGAGGGGGGATAAGGACAGGTGGTTGTTGTGGTCTGCGGGTGGGGGGCTTAGCGGAATCTGGAAGCCCCTTTTAGGTTCGATTCACATATATGCATGTTGCTTTTCAGCATTTTTGCACTGCTTTTTGCTGTGCTTGCCACGTTTTTAACTGCGTTTTTTACCATGTTTTTCCCGCGATTTTGCCGCAATTTTCATTTTGCGATTTGTATTTTTTTAGCTGTACATTCGCTGTATATAGCTGGTATATAGCTGGTTGCTAAGGAGCGGGTCGGGAAGCTGGCTGGCCTGTCCTTAACAACCAATGAGTCATCAGCTGCCGGCAAAAAAAAAATTGTGAAAAAAAATGTTGTGGGGTTCCCCCCCCCCAGGTCCATAGCAGGCCCTTATCTGAGCATGCAGCCTGGCATGTCAGGAAAGGGAGGGGACGAGGGAGCGCCTCCCACCCCTGAACCATACCAGGCCGCATGCCTTCAACATGAGGGGTGGGTAGGGTTGAATTACATCACATGAATTACACAGGTTCTGTGGCTGATTAAGGTGGTAATTAAACTCACTTAGTGCCTCATCTGCATTAAATTAGCCTCATAACCTGTGTAATTCATGTGTTCGGGTTTAAAGGGATGAGGTGGCAACCCTAGGGGTGGGTGCTTATCGGAATCCAGAAGCCCCCTTTAACAAGGGGGCCCCCAGATCCCGGCCTCCCCCTCACGTGAATGAGTATGGGGTACATTGTACCCTTGCCCGTTCACCAAAAAAAGTAGTGTAGTGTGACAAAAGACAATAGACAGTTTTTGAGAAGTCCTTTACTAAATGTCTTCTTCTTCCCCCGCTTCTTCCTCCTCCATGCTTCTCCTTCTCCCGCTCCTTCCTCCAGGCTTCTCTTTCTCCTGCTTCTTCCTTTTGGTCTTCTTCTTTCTCCTGTCTTCTTTGTTCGGTGTTCTTCTTCCTCCCGCTGACGACTCTCCTACGATGCTGCGTTCCACTGATCTGTACGTGTTAATGTCAAGCATTGCATTTCTCAGATAATTATGGGGCGTGGCCATCTGCTGATGTCATCCAGAGACTTCGCCCCCTTGTGACGTCATGGACCCATCATGCCCAGGGCAGTGACATCACAAGGGGGTGGGGTCTCCGGATGACACCAAGAAGTGGGAGAAGAAGATGATAGGGGACATTCTTCATTTTTAATAAAGGACTTTTCCAAAACAGTGTCTTTTTTTGTGTAACACTAAACCTTTTTTTGGTGAATGGGTAGGCGTACAATATACCCCATACTCATTCACATGGGGGGAGGGATCTGGGGGTCCCTTGTTAAAGGGGCCTTCCAGATTCTGATAAGCACCTGCCCACAGAGCCCCACAACTACCTGCCAGGGTTGTCAGGAAGAGGCCCTTGTTCCCATCAACATTGGGACATGATGCTTTGAGGTGGGAGGGGCAGATCCCCCCATGTTCAGGGCATGTCACCTGGTATGGTCCGGGGGGGATAGCTCCCCCTTCCCTGACCTGCTGGGCTGCATGCTCAGATAAGGGTCTGCTATGGATTTTGGGGGGGCCCCACGCCATTTTTAAAAAAAAAAATTCACATTATAATTTATCACATTAAAATCCATACCAGACTGAAGGGTCAGGTATGGTCTTGGGGGGGCCCCACACCATTTTTATTTTGGCGCGGGTGATGCACACCAGGCTCAAAATCAGATCCCGCTCAAGTCACATGGAGTCGCGTGAAGTCGCATGGAAGTCAGACATAAAGTCACATGGCAAAATCGGATCAGAAGTCGTGCAACTTCCTAAATATGATGGTGCACAAGGTGGCGTTGACCTAACAAGCTTAAGTATAGTCAAATATTAGTATTAGTACTTTTTTATCATTAAAAAAAAACACAGCACAGGGGACAGTACTTACTATCAATGCAAAGTGTCCCTTCTGGGTGCTGCTTTAGTAAATCTTATACATCCCCCCACCCCTTCTGTGGTAATCTTCTGGCATGGGGGGGTCGATAGAGCAATTGTTTTGCACAGAGCAACCTTCTTTTCTGGGGTCCCCCGTGGGTGCTCCTGGCTCTGTCCTCCTTCCGAGTGCCCCCATAGCAAGCCGTTTGCTATGGGGGCACTCTTGCAAGCTCAATATCAAACTGGGTACCATTGACATACAGAGCGCGGCTCCACCCAGCCTGACCCCCTGCTCTCTCCTCACAGGCTGTGATTGACAGCAGCAGGAGCCCTTGGCTGCAAACCACTACTGCAGTTCTGAGGATGATGAATGAGAATAGGATGCACTATCTGTGATGGTGTAGGATCTGTTCATAAGTCTGATGAATTAATTACAGATAAACTGAGTATGCTAAGAGAAAGAAGTATGGGAAAAAATGGTACCTAGCAAAGATGATAAATCAGCAATGTGGTTGGTGGCATTGTTTTGTTTTCTGCTGACAAAAACAGTTTCCATTTGTTTTGTAGACAGGGAAGGGAGACATTTAGGAACCCGATACACAAATTTATACCTCCGGGATGGGATTTTTAAGGCAACCATATAGTGGCCCACTCGCCAGCCCCGCACTTACCCCATCCAGGTCGCGCATGGCCTTGGCGGCTTCCCCGGCTTTTCCTCCTGGCAAATCCGGTCGCTTCTCTTCCTGGCCAATCTGGTCTTAGGACCCGCTTCCTGTCCTGATTGGGCAGGAGGAGAAGCAGGAAGACAATAGAGAATGTTGATTCGCTAATGTCACAAGTGGGTGGGCTCGGGCCCAGGGCTCCTGAAGCCAATTAGAGCCCAGGCTCTAATCATGTTTTTAAAAAAGAAAACATTTTAGAAATCTATACGTCCGATGCACCGCATGGAGATTAAGGGCCGGTGCATGGGGGGATCTGCCCCCCACCCCACAGCACTTTGTCCCCATGTTGATACTGTGGTTGTGGGGGTCTGCAGGTGGGGGGCTTATCGGAATCTGGCGTCCCCCCTTATGAATGAGTATAGGTACCCCTATCCATTCACCAAAAAGTGTCAAAAAGTAGACATGTGCAATTTGTTTCGTTCTAAATTCATTTTTCGACGAAATTCGACAAATTCGTTAATTCAGAAATATTCAAGTTAACGAAAAACCATTTAACAAATTTTTCCGAAAATCCGGAAATTCAGAAATTCAAGAATTAGAAAATCCGAAAATAAGAATGAAAATCTGAAAGTACAAACGAACCAAAATCCGAAAATAAGAATGAAAATCTGAAAATAAAATCCTAAATAATAACTAACTAACTGATAATAATAGCTATTACTATTAAATTATAGGTATTGGAATTTCCTTTCAAATTTGGCTGTTAGTGAATGTAACGAATACGAATTTTTCCAAAGTTATGAATTATCCGAAATAACGAATGCCGCATCTAAATGAATGGAACGTAACAAATTATTATTAATAATGATAATAATAATAATAATGATAATAAAAACTTTATATTATTATTATTATTAATTTGTTACGTTCCATTCGTTTAGATGCGGCATTTGTTATTTCGGATAATTCGTAACTTTGGATAAATTCTTATTTGTTATGTTCACTAACAGCCAAGTTTGAAAGGAAATTCCAATACCTATAATTGAATAGTTAGTTATTGTTAGTTAGTTATTATTTTGGATTTTTGAATTGTTGGGATTTTCGTTCTTTCAAATTTTCGGATTTTTGTTCTTATTTTCGTATTTTTGATTTTTTGGATTTTCACATTTTCGGATTTTCCAATTTTTCTGAATTATCGAAAGAATTAATACCGCATCTAAACGAATGGAACATAACTAATTCAAATTTTTTCAAATGTATGAATTTATTAGAAATAACGAATTTCAATCATAATGAATGACTTGAAAAAAAAAAAAAAAACATGAAACAAACAAATTGTTCGCCAGTGCACATGTCTATCGAAAAGTAATAAAAACACAGAGATAGTTTTTGAGAATTCCTTTATTAAAAAATAAAAAAACAGTGTCCCCCCATGTAAATCCATTGTCAATCACGACACTGCCGCACGACTGTAACGCAAAAAAAAAAAAATTCCTCTGCATATTTAACCCCGCTTATATAGGTAAGGGCGGGGCCACCTGGCGACGTCACCTTGTTAAAGGGGGCATCCAGATTCTGATAAGCCCCCTGCCCGCAGGCCCCCACAACCATAGCCCAGGGTTGTGGGGAAGAGACCCTTGTCCCCCAGGTTGAGGGCATATGGCTGGGTATGGTTCAGGCTTACCCCCCCTTTTCTGACCTGCCAGGCTGCATACTCAGACAAGGGTCTGGTAGGGATTTTGGGGGGGAACCCCATGCTGTTTTTTTTTTTTTTTTTTACATGAGGTTTCCCTTAAAATCCATACCAGGCCCGAAGGGTAAATAGCCAGGTGCCAGCAAATTCCAAACGTGGGTCAATTTAAATGTGATTTGACTTGTTTTTTTTTTCTGTAGAAATTTCATTTTTGCTGCAGCATGTTCTATACATGCTACAGATGTGCCACTTTACAGGCAGACTAAGGAGACCCCCCCCCCCCCCCGGGCACTATATTTAAAGTGTTTGTAACCCTAAAAATAAAAAAAAGGATCCTGTTCCCTTAAAGCATGTTGTACAGCCCAGTGCTTGTGCTGTGTAATTTGGCCCCCAGTATCACCTGAAATACCTGGCTGATCCTGCCTGGTTCTGTCCTCCCACCTGTAAACTGACCACAGTTTATCATGGCAGCTGAGCCCTGACACCATGGTCAGATTACATGCCTCCGTCATCTGCAGCTCTCCGGTGTCCTCTCCTCTGTCCTCTCCCCCCCTCCCTGCCTGTCAGCTCCATCCGCTCCCAATCCTCCCCTCCTACTGCTTTCATAACTGTTTAATGTCCCTACAATCTGCTCTGTTAGGTAACAATATGTGCCCCACTGTATATCCTTTATGAATAAAAAAGCTGATATCTACCTCCTCTCCTCCCAGCTGACGTCAGCGGGAAATTGCGGCCCCTCCCACTGCAGCTGTCAAATGGGGAGTGAAGGGAGGCGGCTGGTCACGTGGGCACTGGGAGGCACTCTGAAATAAGGTAGATATACAGTGGGGCACTTTATTGTTATCTAACAGAGCAGATTGTAGGGACATTACAAGTGGCTTTACAACCACTTCAAAGGAATTTTTCAGTTTTATTGTTGCAATTTAAGCATCATTAAAACCACTGCTCCTTTAAAAAAACAATCATTTTTTAAAAAAATCTGATGATACATGTCCCCCAGGGCAGTACCCGGACCCCCACACCCCTTTTATGGCCAATTACTTGCATACAAGCCTTCAAAATGTGCACTTTTGATTTTTTTCTGTTTGGCTCCCATAGACTTCAATGGGGTTCACCATTCGGGGCAGAACTTTTCCCCTGTTCAGGAGTTCAGCTGCTAACCGAAGAGGGGGGTGTTCGGCCCATTTCTATTTAGGACAAGGAAAAAATCTAAAAAATAATTAATCAAAATAAATAGGAATATAGCAAAGCATACATTTTAGGGGATACATACATAAGTCAGTGTGATGACATAAATAAAACCAATCTCTACGCATCTCAGCAGAGTGGCACAGTGCAGTACAATAATAACCTAAACCCAAGGGTGAGGGGGGAGAAGCAAAACAGGGGCAAAACCAAACATAAACAAGCATAAATACATCATTGCCATACAATACTAGATTGTGTGATGCCCAGCTTCCACCCAAGCAGACAAGCTTTTGTGATTTGTTTTTGCAGCAGTTACGGCCCATATAGCTCAGCTTATACAGAGGTAGAGTGGTATTAACCATAACTTTTCATGCAGAAACTGTGGGAGCCGGGTCAGGTGCCTTCCAATTAGACAAAATAGTTTTCCTAGCGTAGTATGCAGCATAAAAAGTAACCAATTTGATTGGGTATTAGAAGGTAGGTTATCAGTCATCCCCAGCAAGAGGATTAAAGGATCAAGTGTAATGGGGACCCCACTGATCGTACCAATATTAGCAACCACTACTCTCCAAAAGTCTTGGCTGGATGGGCAGGATCAGACCATATGACTAAAGATCCCTGCCTCCCTTTGGCATCTCGGACATAAGTCATCCGACATATGATAAATAACCGACAATCTCTGCGACATGTAATATAACACGTGGAGAAATTTTAATTGAATAAAAGATCCCTGGCTGAAATCATAAGAGGAATGTACTGCTGAAGGATCTCATTCCAGTCCTCATCAGTCAGATTGGGTACATCCTGTTAACAGGCCTGAAATGTTCACCTTGCCCCAGAATCCCCCGTACAGATGAGTTGGAGATAAATAGATGATAACGTTCTGACGATATTGCCGGCTGTAAGAAGTTAATGAGTCACTGTTTATTTAATTATTTAAAAATCTTTGTTTCAAGGAAAATTCAAGGAAAATGATGAGAAGCACTCCTTTGCCACATCTGTAAATTATGAAACCAGGAAAAAAGAAGCTAATGATTCAGATTTTAGAGGCAATTGGACCAAATAATTAATAAAATATAAATTTTATTAATACAAAAATATAAAATATAGACAAGAAAACATACAACACGTATATGTGCAAATATAAAAACTCTACGTCATATGTGCGTAAAATAGGCCCTGATGGCCGACCAATGTAAACAGAAATTGGTACACCGTCTCAAGCAGGTGAGCCCCT
Organism: Glandirana rugosa; assembly: GCA_018402905.1. Taxonomy (NCBI): domain Eukaryota; kingdom Metazoa; phylum Chordata; class Amphibia; order Anura; family Ranidae; genus Glandirana; species Glandirana rugosa. Next base: position 116,545 of record BLSH010115851.1, read on the forward strand.
GTGCATCAATGCATTTTGCTGTTGCTTCGCCAGGACACACAGGAAGATGAAGTAACTGGAGACAGGTCTCACTACATTGGAACAAAAATATATATCGCATAAAACATGCCACAATATCGCATAAATATATTGTATGGTCTTATCTAGTATAAGTAATGTGTATTCACCTTGCCTAATGATCGACATAAACACACACAGCTGGACATATTCTGGTCAGATAATGGGGTGGGTTGATATCACAAGGTTGATACCCCTCGTGGTTATTTCATGTATATATACAGGCACAAAGATATAAATCATATATATATATATAGATATAAAATATACATGAGTGCCCAGGGTTTACTTCTTAAGTGTGACATGTCTCTATATATGAATAAGATCGTACCTTATTGGGTAATCCATATATCCTAGCCCATACAGACGCGCTTTCCCTGTCTTCACCCACTTTATAATTCAGTGGTAATACCCCTTTAAGTATGTGGGCGAAAGCTAGCGACACTATTGCAGGCTGCCCAAACTAGGTACATTACATAAGTCATATAGGGTATATATATACATTCCTATAGACCGGTCATTGTCTAGGAAAACTGACAAAAAGACAATCCCTTTTTACTTAACCAGGCAGTATCATCACAATGCAGACACACTTCCATTGCCCTTACCATCTCAAATTGCCAGCCCTCACTTCTGGGGGAATAGTCCATAGCTACTTTAATCTTTGAAGGGTGAGGACACTGGGTGCAGAGTTTGCACATCGAAAAGTTATTTTGGCATAAGCACATTGCGCTTTATGGTGGACTGCAGGGCTGCAGACTTTTTTATTTCCTTATGGACACTTTTGCTGCATGAAATTTTTCATGAATTTTTGATATATTGCAGTTATTTATTTTCCCATATGAATTTCACTTTATACTACTTATTGTGTGGATTTGAGATTTTTTTAGAGTATATATTGGATTACAATTATGCACATTTAGTTTTGAAAACAGAAAAGTGATTTACATTAGCCCTTTCTATTGGAGGATTCTTTTAGCGCAGTCACACTTTTTTGTTTTGATTTATATTTTATTTGTATGTCTTGTGATTTTACTGTTTTTTACTGTTTGTATATAGTTTCTGACCATTTAAAATGAAATGAGAAAATTAAAATAAAAGCTTCAGGCCTTTGATGTAAATGCTTTTTCTAATTATTTTGCCCTCCCAATTTATTACCTTTCCCAAAGAATTTAAAGTGTATATTGCAGCTTACCAGTCCTTTGATGTGGTGACTCTTATGAGTTTGACTTTTTGGGGCTTTTCCCCTTTTCCACTTAGTGATCCTGCCAGCAACACATTTCTGTCTTTGGGTGACAATGCTCTTTTTTCATTTTATCTATGGAGGTTGTGACTCAAGGCTGCTCTCCGAATTTGTACTACAAACCCATCCTCCTCCATTTCATAGCGAGTAGTTCTTTTGTAGAAGATAGCTTGGAAAACTGATTGCAGTGCACAGGAAGTTACAAGGGACTCTGGAATCTTAGTGTGACATGGTGAGACTCTGTCGCCATGGAAATAGGTTTAAAAAGGATGCAGTTTGCATGTGCAGGACTACAGAGCGTTTATTCTTAGAGGAGAAAACTGCTCTGGCAGCTTTCCGCAGATTTTGCTATTTCTGGATGGGGCTCTGTAGTACGGAGTGGGTGGGACGGAATCTCCAACCCTGTGACCGGGTGTTGTGGACAGCCAGCAGGGCGTGTGCCCAGGTGCACACAGCCCATATAAGTGAGAGCAGTAGGTGGTGGAAGTTGGAACAGTGGCTGCCATTTGGATTCAGAGCCCTATCAGAGAACCTGGTTGTCTCTGTCTGGGACTGCATCCCTGGTAAGGGGGTCTTCTTGCCTGAAGGACAGGGGAAGGTCGGGACCAAAAGAGGTTCTGGAAGGCTAGGAAAGCCTAGGCGGCTAGCAAGTTCAACAGGGCTGGAGGAAGTCCTGAAGTCTTGGGGACAGTAAGCAAACCCAGGGGGCTGGAGAAACCTGTTAAGGCCAGGAGTAGGAATTTATGTTGCAGCAAGGAACTGCAAATCAAGGCAGAGTAAGCCTAAGAGCCAGGTGGCTTGATATTTTTTCATTTGTTGCATTTATTGGAGAAAAACCCTGTGTGGGCAATCCTGTGTATGATCTTTTATTTTGTTCTTTTTAATAAAAACAGGCTGCCATGCCCTTAAACCTGATAGCTGACTGCCAGAAACACAGGTATTTTTTTGTACTTGTGAAAATGAACTGAGCCTGAAAAAAAAACTACAAATGCAGCCACAGCAATGGCAAACTGATATATATAAGGCTGGATTCACACTATATCAGTGCAAATTCCAACCTGTTTCCCTGTGAGAAGTGCAGCAGCTGCCCGGGGAGGGAGGGGGAGGTGCCGCAAACAGGGGAAAAGATCCCTGTTCAATGTGGAACACATCTCCGTGTCATATGCGTTCCCATTGAACAAAATGGGCTAGGAATTTCGCACCGCATTGCACAGAAAACGCACAATTCACATAGGTGTGAACCCAGCCTTAATGTCATTTTTGTTCTTGTGTTTTGAAATCCTTCAGACAGCTGAGAGAGAAGACTAGAGTTTACCAGATAAGTGACCAATAGTGGTTCTGTGAGAGCAGGAAAGCCTCTCATTAGGCACACAATTAACACAGGGTTAGATCCTTTATTAGGTTTTCCTGCAGTCTTTGTCCCTGTTGGGGAGACTTCTCTCACTTTCTGGCCTGCTGATAACCCTTGACCATATCACACATTTGGAGACCTTATATTTTCAGGAAATTGGCAACATGTATCCTCTAATTTTCTTTCCATGTGTGAAGTAAAGCTTTATACTGTATGCTGAGAGGTCTGTCTAGTACTAAATCCATTTTAGTGTTTGAATGAGTCAGGTGTATAATAAACAGAAACAAGGCTAAATACTTTTGTAGTGCTACCCCCGCAGGAGTTGCTGGATACAATGGGTTCTCTGCGATATGGTGACTCTGTATACTGCAATATGGTGACTCTGTATACTGCGATATGGTGACTCTGTATACTGCTATATGGTGATTCTGTATACTGCAATATGGTGACTCTGTATACTGCTATATGGTGACTCTGTATACTGCGATATGGTGAATCTGTATAATGCTATCTGGGGCTCTGTATACTGTGATATTGTGACTCTGTTTACTGCTATATGGTGACTCTGTATACTGCTCTCTGGTGACTCTGTATATTGCTATATGGTGACTCCGTATTCTGCTATATGGTAACTCTGTATACTGTTATATGGTGACTCTGTATACTGCTATCTGGGGCTCTGTATACTGATATCTGGGGCTCTGTATACTGCTGTATGGTGACTCTGTATACTGCTATTTGGGGCTCTGTATAATGCTATCTGGTGACTCTGTATACTGCTATCTGGGGCTCTGTATACTCCTATCTGGTGACTCTGTATACTGCTATCTGGGGTTCTGTATACTTCTATCTGGTGACTCTGTATACCCCTTTTAGGTGACTATGTATACCATATCTGTGATGCTGTATACCCTATCTAGTAATGCTGGGCTGTATACTCCTGACACAAGGGGTGGAAACTATAAGGGGCGTGGCTTATGATAAGTGGGATGGGCCAAAAAAAGGAAGGGCGGGGTCTGGTACCCCCCATCCTAAAATTTCACCAGCCGCCACTGGTGAACACAGCTTACAATATCACAGAAATCACTGAAGACAATACCAGATATTTAGTAATGATGCTATGACATCATTACTGTGTATGAGACGCCAAACAAATTAGTACAGGCAAGTCTCAATATACTGTCACATTGTATGATTTGTAACGATAAAGGCATAATAGGGGATTAGCAATAGTAGTAGTGCAATTCAACATACAGTATGTCAGTAATAGTCAGCAGTAGTAATAGGAGAACATTATGCACCAGGATCAACATAAACAGTAGAAAGATCACCATGAGTGCACTAATGAACAGTAATATGAGTCAACTGTGTTTAGGAGACTATACTGCCAAAGTCCATTAATGGTGATGGTGCTATGCATAGGCTAAATGGACAAAGGGCCAGTTTAAATGAATAATAAATAGGGGCTAGTAATATGATTCTGTTTAGGGCAGTCCTTGCTCAATCCCTGCTATCAGTGTGTGAATGGTGGGCAGTAAACCCTCTCACCAGCCCCTGTGGTGTGGCTGTAGACTCCTGCTGTAGGAAGGGGCCCTTTTGCCTCTGCGTAGAGGGCTACAGTGATGAGAAGTGAAGAAGGGGAGAGTGAGAAGACGTTCCTGTTTCCCTGCAGTAAAGGTGAGATAGATTGGATCACCCCAATCCACACATCGCTGCCCTGTGTCACCGCTCTCAGGCTCTAATCCCTGCGGTCTGGTCTCCTGCATAGATGTGGACTCACAGGCTGATATATACAAATATGCTGCGCTTATTAAATATAAAATGAATTATAAACATGAACTGGAAAAACCAGTGAACTAAAAGTCAATAGAGGGTAAGTGTAACAGAAGTTCTAATATTATGCTGGAGGAGCCAGCACATCAGAGCACAGTCCAAAGGAACAACATATAAAGTGCAAACATCCAAACTAGTGCAGGAGAAGGATCTGACACCAATGAGGTGGTTCAAACAGGCCTCTTACCCCAGCTGTTGGACCACTTCGCAAGAAGGTGGTCAAAAAAGCTTTGTTGGTAACTATCCAACAACAGGATCTATGGCACAGATGAACACCAATTAAAATTACACTAAAATATCCTAATAAAAAATACACATGAATTTTCTAAATAATTAGCAAGCAGGCTAAATAGAATGTAGGGTTCTACCAGGACAGACTGGGAGACAAACTATCCATCAACATTAACTACTGTTAATGAAAGAGTTTATGTCCCAGTGGACATTGAGGCCATGGGGTCTATAGGCTTTAAGCCTATATATCCAGCTTGTTTCAAGCTGGAATATTTCCCTTCTTACATAGTTACCTCTCCAATGGGGATGAAATTGATCTATAGCTAAGAAGGTAATTCCCTTGAGCTCTCTATTGTGGTGGGTATCAAAGTGTTTGGAAAGGCTATGCTTTGGAAATCTCTTCTTAATATGTGCAATGTGTTCTTTCATATGTACATGAAAGGCCCAAACAGTTTGCCCAACATACTGGTACCCACATGGACAAGATATGACATACACAACGTTCCGAGAGGAACAGGTGTGAAAATGCTGTATGTCATAGCTTCTCCCCATGAGACACAAAAAAATGTATTGTTCTATCCTGAAGGGAATTGGTCCTACAGACAACACATCTCCTACAGGGACAGAACCCCTTAATTTGGTGGTCAAGGGCCCTATCATTTCTAAGAACTCCCCAGTGCTTGTGAATTATCTTTTTAATAGCGTAATGCTGAGAGGAATACATAGTAAAAAAGGAGGCTGATGTTCTCATATTGACTCCTCTACTGATAAGAGGAAGAGGTTTTTTGAGCAATCCAATAGAAGCTATTCCACTGTCCTCTGGGAACTGTAGAGTCAGGGTACATGAGTCCCATTCTATAGTTGATGTTCTGCACTTATTCCGTGATCCTCAATTTTCTGCATACTAGTAGATAAGCTATAGTTCTCCCCCTGCTGACTGGAGGGGATACATCATACAACATCCAGCATAGCAGTAGAAAGTAAAAGTAAAACTGGCTGTAAGGGCTTGTTCACACATGTGTCAATACCATGTGTTTATGCAGGATTTGTTCAGAATTTTTAAAGCCTCATAACCACCCTTCGATGCCTGCCATAAATATTACAATGGGCACCACACAGTGCTGTTCACACAGGAGCGGTAGCATTGTGTCCTGTTAAAAATTAAGAAGTATTTCGCTTTCATGAGGCATTGACACTTGTCAGCCGCCTCCACTGATTTCAATGGTAATTTATTTCACATTAGTGAAGCATTTATGAAGTGTTAGCTGGATATTGGGGGAGAGGCAGTGGAGGTTCCTGTATCCCAGAATTCACTGGGAAATACTAGAGAACTAGGACAGAGCAGCTCCAGCCACTTCTTGTTTGTCCAGAGAGCATCCATGTGGTAACACATGCGAATTTGAGTTGGACAAAGCCAAGTGTCAGAGAAATCAAAGTATACAAATCCATCTTACAGAGAATTCACAAAATGTCTGCTATCACATCACAACCTAACCATGCCTCAAATTAGATCATTTCCTCTTCATCGCTTCCCTTTTAAGCACTTTCCACTAGAAAAGCAATGCTTCCATGCAGGGCCGTCTTTAACACAGGGCAAATGGCCCAGGGCCCATTCATTGCCCAGGGCCCATTCATTGTTGTAGGGCCCCAAACACTGATAAGTCAAGTTTTCTCCTCCTTTCTATCCAGCTCTGCATGGGTTAAGTCATGTCCCCGCAGTGTCTCGTCTACTGACCCCTCCCCCTTAGCTCACTCTGAGTGGACTGAGTCTCTTCCCCAAGCCTCCTCTGCGGGCATGACATCACTTTGCACAGTGAGTAGACTGTCTGCCTGAGAGACACTGTGTCCTGTCCTGAGCCAGGCTCCCCCTCCCACCACCTCACCACTTCTCAGGGAGTCTCAGCTGCTGCACAACTTCTTGGAGGGGGGAGGGGGCAGGGCTGATGTGTGTCAAAGTGCAGAGCAGTGATTGGCTGCTGCTGCAGAGTGCAGAACTTTTTGGAGGGGGAGGGCAGGGCTGCTGGGTGTTGTAGTGCAGGGCACTAAATGACAGCTGTGGGCTCAACAATAACCTCTCCCTTCTTCACCTTCAATAAAAACCCCCCTCCCTGCTTCTCCACCCTCAACAATAACCCCACTACCTGCTCCTCCACTCTCAACAATAACCCCCCCTCCCCACTTCTCCATCCTCAACAATAACCCCCCTCCTCACTTCTCCACCCTCAACAGCTCCCCTCCCTGCTTCTCCACCTTCAGCAATAACCCACCTTCCTGATTCTCCACACTCAACAATAACCCCCCTCCCCGCCTCTTCACCCTCAGCAATATCCCCTCCCACCTCTCCACCCTCAACAATAACCCCTCTCCTTGCCTCTCCACCCCCAACAATACCCCCCTTCCACCTCTCCACCCTCAACAATAACCCTCCTTTCTGCAGAAACAACAGCGTGTTGATGGGTAATGAGTGCAAATATAGTATGGTGGAGGCTGTGTAATGATGGGGTATTATGGGGGAGGGATCATGTGTAATAATGGGGGTAATATGGGGGAGGGGGCCTGTGTGGTGATGGGCATAGTATGCGGGAGGGGGTCCTGTGTATGGATGTTGAAGTGGAGTCATTTTATTATGGGAGTAGTATGGGGAATGGGGGTCCTATGTAGGGGAGGAAGTTTTGTGTAATGATGTGGGGGGGGTGAAATTGCATGGGGGGGGCCTAAGAAAATGTTTGCCCAGGGGTCCAAACAATATTAAAGATGGCTCTGCTTCCACAAGCATTTATCCAGCATTCTTGAAGCTTTTTCAATGCTCCATAAACACAAATCCTCTGAGACCTGTGGTGCTGAAAGTGCCATGTCCCGCTTAATACCTGCGGTGCTGAAAGTGCCATGTCCCGCTAAATACCTGTGGTGCTGAAAGTGCCATGTCCCGCTAAATGAAAAAAAAAGTGCCCCCCGCACCACTTATCTCAAACGGATACCTAACACGGGGGGGGGGGGGGGGG
>BLSH010115851.1:124271-135541 GCA_018402905.1 Glandirana rugosa
ATCGGGGGGAGTTTACTACAGGCAAATCCACTTAGAAGTGCAGTCGCTGTAGATCCGAGGGGGACATGCAATGATAATAAAAAACAGCATTTTTGCTTGTACATGATTGGATGATAAAATCAGCAGATCTTCCCTTGATTGGGTGTCTTCCCCTCAGATTTATAGTGACTGCACTTCCAAGTGCACCTTCAAGTGCATTTGCAGTGCACTTGTAGTACAGAGTGGATTTGCCTTTAGTAAATCAACCCCCTAGTGTCATTCAGCCCACTTGTTGTGAGCTGTGTTCTGAGCATCATGGACATGCCACCTAGGGCTGTGCCATAAGGTCAACTTGGTGTTCACATCATTGCAGAGTTTAGCTACAGTTGGCTGCACATATAATACATTTCTCTATCTCACCCCCCTCATTATGCTTATAAAATCAAATAGAGCAGGGCTGCATAAAGACTGGTTGCTGCTTAAATATAGTAGATATTCTAGTACAAAATGAACACATAATAAGTGACTGTAGATAATCACTTGGTTCATATAATAAAGCAAGCCTGTAATGAACATAGACAAATGCTAGCTTATCATTAAAAACCATTCAATGTATTTTAACATATAGGAATCATATGTACCCAAATCTGTTTTGAGATCAGCATCCTGGGATCTCTTGCACAACAGAACTGGAAGAAGGGTCATCACTCTGAACCAGTCAAGTTCTACTGGGTGATAGCTGCCTGACCTTAAGTACATTAGCTCTTGCACACTCTACATGATATTTGTTACCCTGTTGCACAGATATTCCTTAAGAATACATTGTGGCAGATGAGGGAAACAGTAAAATAATACTGAGATACACAATACTGTTATAATTCAGAAAAGGCTCTGACTGCATTTATTCTACCTTGCATTCACAGGGGAAATTATTGGCAGCAATTGTATTCTTCAGAAGTTTACATAGTAGTATTAATTTTAATCAAATTAAAACAATTACATAGACTTAAAGAAAACATGACTGTAAATTGATCTTGGCATTGAGTAAACAATACAGAGTATAACAAGTGCAGCAAACTAACATGGCACAGCACAGATCTTGTAAGGGTGAGGCTGTAGAGTAAGCTTGTAGATGTATTTTGTGTTGGCCTCGGTTACACCTTCTGGGAGGTGAAATCTGAATGATCGCATCAGAGTGGCGAAGAAGATAAATAGCTCATAGCGGGCAAGCTGCTCCCCAAGACACACCCGAGAACCTATGAGTATAGAACAAGAATATGTATCAGATGGAACCTTAAAAGACCACTTGTATTGATTAGTTACCATTTAATACCCATGGACATAGGATGGCAGTTGGTTAATCCAGCCAGTTTCAGTCTGGGGTAACAAGCATATGTTAATTGGGAGCCCCTAAACTTGTCTGGTCAGCTACTCTCAGGGAAACATCCATCAGACAGAATCTGGCAACCATCTCTTCCTCTATCTGCTCACATGAATAGCAATGCTCTAACTGAGCACAGACTCTCTGACTGATACCAGCTTCTTAACATTCTATCAGGCTTACAGGCAGCTTATTTGGAAAAGCAATATTATCTGAAAGAGTAAGTTAAGAATTACACCTCGCCAATCAGAGGAAGCATTGTATTGATTGATAAAAATATGTGTTGCTGATGCAGTCAGGCCAACTCTAGTTGTGGCAGCATAAGTCATCCATACTGCTGCCAGAACACAACACTGCTTAGGCTCCATTCACACCTGAGCGTATCGATTTACTGGCGTTTTTCAGGTGTTTTCTTAACCACTTGCTTACTGGGCACTTAAACCCCCTTCCTGCCCAGGCCAATTTTCAGCTGTCAACGCCGTCACCCTTTGAATGACAATTGCGCGGTCATGCAGCACTGTACCCATAAGAAATTTCTATCATTTTTTTCACACAAATAGAGCTTTCTATTGGGGGTATGTAATCACCACTGGGTTTTTTATTTGTTGCTAAACAAACAGAGACAGAAAATTCTGAAAAAAAAAATCATTTTTCATAGTTATAAAACTTTGCAAACAGGTAATTTTTCTCCTTCATTGATGTGCGCTGAGGCTGCTCTGGTAGGCTGCACTGATAGGCAGCACTGATAAGCACGGATATGGTGGCACTGATAGGTGGCACTGATGGGCACTAATAGGTGGTACTGATGTGCACTAATAGGCGGCACTGAAGGGCACTATAGGTGGCACTGATGGGCACTGATAAGCACTGGTAGGTGACACTTATTGGCAGCACTGGTAGGTGGCACTGATAATGAGGCACTGATTGGTAGCACTGATGGGCACTGATAGGTGGCACTGGTAGGTAGCACTGGTGGGCACTGCTTAGCAGTGCTGAAATGCACTAGTAGGTGGTACTGGTGGGCACTGGTAGGTGGCACAGGTGGGCACTGCTTTGCAATGCTGATATGTCCACCCAGACAGCCGTCCCAGTGGAACAGAACCCCGATCACCTGACTCCTCCCGAATAAACAGGCTTTCCCTGCAGGCCATGGGGGCCAAAAAGACTGCCTCCGATTGGCTGGGACAACCTATCTACTCCTAACCAGAATCCACCATGCCTCTGTCATTCCAAAGCCACAGGCAGCAATGCCACCTAGTGAGAGAAGAGAGAGGTGCACCAGATCCGGGTTTAGGGCAAAAATCTGTGGATGTCAGGAACCATGAATCAGACCAAGACAGAAGTGCAGTAAAATCACACTTTTTAATAAAAAGGTAAAATGATATAAACAGAGTAAATGTGGTCAAAACATAGCCAGGGTTCGGTAACCAAAGCAGATAGTCAGAGCAACCCAGTGAAACAGGAGTCCAGAGATCAGCGAGGTCAAACAAACAGCATGCAGGGTCAGGAGCCAGGAGGGTAGTCAGCCGAGCAGGGTCTTGAATCCAGGAACCAGAAGGGAACGTCAAACAGGCAAAGTCTTTCACAAGAAAATACAGCAGAGATTTCTCCAGAGATGTTGACCAGGCAAAGGCATCTGAGATCTGATCCAGGTAGTTTATATAGCAAGGAGAGCTGGCTAATGGACATCAGATGAGACACAGGGGAAGCTGAGACTGGCAATTAACCCTGAGCTGAGCAGCTATCTCTGAGAAGGGCTGGCTGAGCCTAGCCCTGACCGTGGATCACCCTAACAATTGGCCAGGCTAGTTACCACCTAGCAAACTAAATTTGTGAGCAGCCCTGTTTAGAACCAGGGTGCTACATTCTCCCCCTGCCAAGGAAACAACGTCTCGGAGTTTGCAACAAAAAGGAAAAAAATGCTCTCAATCCTGAGAGTGGATGTCCTGGCAAAACTTGGATAGGAAGAGTAACAGTGTAGAATGAATAATGGTAGCAATACATGTGGCATACTACATGAAATGAGTAAACATAACATACAGTCAGGTCCATAAATATTGGGACATTGACAAAATTCTAATGTTTTTGGCTCTATACACCACCACAATGGATTTGAAATGAAACAAACAAGATGCATTTTAACTGCAGACTTTCAGCTTTAATTTGAGGGTATTTACATCCAAATCAGATGAACAGTGTAGGAATTACAACAGTTTGTATATGTGCCTCCCACTTTTTAAGGGACCAAAAGTAATGGGACATTGGCTGCTGAGCTGTTCCATGGCCAGGTGTGTGTCATTCCCTCATTATCCCATTTACAAGTAGCAGATAAAAGGTCCAGAGTTCATTTCAAGTGTGCTATTTGCATTTGGAATCTGTTGCTGTCAACTCTCAATATGAGATCCAAAGAGCTGTCACTATCAGTGAAGCAAGCCATCATTAGGCTGAAAAAACAAAACAAACCCATCAGAGAGATAGCAAAAACATTAGGTGTGGTCAAATCAACTGTTTGGAACATCCTTTTAAAGAAAGAACGCACCAATGAGCTCAGCAACACCAAAAGACCCGGAAGACCACGGAAAACAATTGTGGTGGATGACCGAAGAATTCTTTCCCTGGTGAAGAAAACACCCTTCACAACAGTTGGCCAGATCAAGAACACTCTCCAGGAGGTAGGTGTATGTGTGTCAAAGTCAACAATCAAGAGGAGACTTCACCAGAGTGAATACAGAGGGTTCGCCACAAGATGTAAACCATTGGTGAGCCTCAAAATCAGGAAGGCCAGATTAGAGTTTGCCAAACAACATCTAAAAAAGCCTTCACAGTTCTGGAACAACATCCTATGGACAGATGAGACCAAGATCAACTTTTACCAGAGTGATGGGAAGAGAAGAGTATGGAGAAGGAAAGGAACTGCTCATGATCCAAAGCATACCACCTCATCAGTGAAGCATGGTGGTAGGAGTGTCATGGCGTGGGCATGTATCGCTGCCAATGGAACTGGTTCTCTTGTATTTATTGATGATGTGACTGCTGACAAAAGCAGCAGGATGAATTCTGAAGTGTGTCGGGCAATATTATCTGCTCATATTCAGCCAAATGCTTCAGAACTCATTGGACGGCGCTTCACAGTGCAGATGGACAATGACCCGAAGCATACTGCGAAAGCAACCAAAGAGTTTTTAAAGGGAAAGAAGTGGAATATTATGCAATGGCCAAGTCAATCACCTGACCAGAATCCAATTGAGCATGCATTTCACTTGCTGAATACAAAACTGAAGGGAAAATGCCCCAAGAACAAGCAGGAACTGAAGACAGTTTCAGTAGAAACCTGGCAGAGCATCACCAGGGATGAAACCCAGCGTCTGGTGATGTCTATGCTTTCCAGAATTCAGGCTGTAATTGACTGCAAAGGATTTGCAACCAAGTATTACAAAGTGAAAGTTTGATTTATGATTGTTAATCTGTCCCATTACTTTTGGTCTCTTAAAAAGTGGGAGGCACATATACCAACTGTTGTAATTCCTACATCGTTCACCTGATTTGGATGTAAATACCCTCAAATTAAAGCTGAAAGTCTGCAGTTAAAGTACATCTTGTTCGTTTCATTTCAAATCCATTGTGGTGGTGTATAGAGCCAAAAACATTAGAATTGTGTCGATGTTCCAATATTTATGGACCTGAATGTATGTACAGAGGCAAGTAGCATTTCACACAAGGACAAATAAATATAAGACAGTATTTACAGTTTTACGTGTGGCGTACCACCCAAACAAAGTAAGAGAAAAATGCAACAACAATAACCTCATATCCTATCTAATATTTACAACTGTAAAAAAATAAAAAAAAATCTTAGTGTTATTGAACAAGCTGAGGTCATTGTCTCTCCTAGCCAAGGAAGATGCACTGGGTGCAATAACACCTGAAAGAGAAGAAACTGACAGCATAGAAATACATCCTACCTATAGCAATACCAGTGCAATATGTACATAAGTGAAATTTTGTTAACTTCCAGCCAAGAGCAACAAAAAGAGTGAAAAGGAACACAACAATATATTTCAATCCACATATATACTTCTATCAAATGACTATACCTAGACATATGTACAGTTGAAATTGGGCCCCACCCCCTTGAGGGTGACACCCCTTTTCCATAGCAATTCTAAAAGAAATCTCACTTAGCAACCTAATCTAGAACAGACTCACTCAGGTTGTATCAAAGAACAGTCATTGTGTAACATTTCAGTCCATGAATCCGAATTTTAAGGTGAGAACTTGCCCTTTTTGCCACAGCACAGTCTACCTAACTAACTAACTTCCCATTGTCACTTTACTTGAGGTGCAACATGGTTAACAACTTTCTTTTCCCAGCAGATTCCCTTCTTCACAGGGACAACTCCAGGGACAGGGTACATGGCCATTTACAGGCAACACTTTAGCCATGCCATCATGCAAGGGAATGTATATCTTGAAGAACTTTTACATCTTCCTGGTCAGCAAGTCCCCTTGCACTTTAAATATATCTCAGTCTGTCCTTAGCCCAGCCGGGGACTGAGATCAATTTTCCTCACTGATGAAGAAACAAGACATGCTGAAATTCCACAACATCAGGTCAGCATATCACTTTGCAGAAGAAGGCATACTACAACTGCTGAGGTTCAGGAGCACAGTCCATCAGAAACAGCACAAACAGGAGTGTCCCCACATCAACTTTCTTTCAGGGGGTGGGTGGAGCAACTTCCGGAAAAGTCAAACACAGCCCCCCTGAACTCAACATTGTAATCCACACTGGTTAGATTGAACTTGTCACAGTCACGAACATCATCAATAATACCTAGGATCAGACAATTGCAGGGATTGTCCACTTGAACCAATAGCAGTGATATAGTACTGTAAATCCTTTTGGTTGGGCCGACAAATAGGTACACAGTCAGGGTAAATGTGACAGCCATAATCCCAGGTCTGTAGAACATTAGCTTATTTCTCTGCATACCTTGATGACAACTTTTTCAACTGACCATAGAGAGGAAGCTTTAGGTAACTCCGAATAGCAACGTCAACCCACTGCATTCTTTTTCCCTGAATTTTAGCTTCCAGATGGCCAGGCAGGTGAGGGTATAGATAACCATACTCTTCAGCTACTTTCTTTATGAGGATTCTCTGTAGCTTGGACAGCCTGGGCAGTGTTTTGGAGTCCCCACATCTGGGTAAAACTTGAGTGTCCCGTGCACGTTTAATCCTATACCCAGCAGTTGAAACTTTAAGAGTTTTGACCCGGTGTGCCCATCGCTCTTCCTAAAAAAAAAACTGCAGGGCAATTGCTCAATGATGTAGCAACAGACAGGTCATGTTTATGACTAGAGGTTTTAACAGAAGGGACTTCATCTTCCTCAACATCACAGGGTTGCTCCTCATCATTATCAGTCTTCCTCTCATGACAGAGTATCTGACAACATTTCAGAGATCCGATCAGAGGGATTTCTGGATCGGACTCCGCGGAACACTCTTCGGCCGGGAGCAAGTTGTGTTTTGAACTAACAGCCATTAACATTTCAAAACTCTGCTCCCTTAGGGGCCACAGGCTTTACAGTCCCCACAGTCACGCTGCTTCCCCCCATATCAGGCTTACCAAGTTCCGATGTCTTCTCCCCAGCAGGTTCTACCATCAAAGAGCGTAGCTGGGCCCGACTGCGGCCCCGGGAGATGACTGGAGTACCTGATCTTGGAGTAGCCACAAGGGTTAATGCACCTTCTTTAGCAAGCCGGGGGATGGCAGCAGGTTTCTCTGAGGTTTCCCCCAGCCAGGATGGCAATATTCTTCTCCAAATCCACCTGCAGTGTCCGTGGGGGTAGGGCAGGTGAGACTACCTCAAGTAGTGGTTCCCCGCAATGCCTGCAGATCATCCAGGACCGGACATTGGCAGCCAGGCCAGAACACTTCTCAGCATGAGGCTACCTTTAGATGCATGCCACACTCCGGTGTCAGTAGGGACACCCTTCAGTCCGCTCAGGCCGGGACTAATACCTGGAACATAGATTTTACAAATGTTACTTGCCACCTTCCCACGGAACCAGATGAAATCCTGGTGTAGTTGCAATCCATTGCTAGGGACAACCACTGCAGGAATAATGTCTTTACCCCACATTGGGCGCCAAATGTAGCAGTGTCCCCGACCCCCAGAGGTCTAGTGGTGACCTCCAGAGTCAGGGAGTTGGGTTACTAGGCATGGTGGGTATAGTTCAAGATGGAATGATTGGTCACTTTATGAATGCAAAAAGAGATTTTATTGTCTATTAACAAGAACTGGGGGAGAGAGGGTTTAGGGCCAGGACACCCTTAGGCTGATGCAAAAGCATTTGGCAGATTCCAAGACAAAAATAGGAATAGACAGAAAGATATACAGATAGAGGGTCTTTAAGCTGAATGCAGCAACTGTATTTGGTAGAACTGTTATCTCCTATAGCAACTGAAATTTCAACAGTCAATATAGATCTGCACACATAACTCACAGTATCCCATTGTAGATCTTCTCTCACATCTCACAGTATCCTACTGTAGATCTTCACTCACTGAACTCCTAGTCTCTCACTAGACTTTCAGATCCCAGCTGCCGCTGGATCCCTTGAGCTAATCCGCTGTATACGCCTCAAGCTTCACCCACGCTACCTGCTGGGTCCCTGACTTGACTCTGCTGAAGCTTTCCCACATCTTCACCGTCCCCAGCTAGTGAAAAAGGCTGTTCTGGTACTTCTTCAGACTTCCATCAACTGGCCTCTGATAACAGGAGTGGTTGTCCCTTGGTGACAACTGCGTCCCCTATATCTCTGACCTTGATCCTCACTTGCCTCCAGTAACGGGGGTGGTCATCCTATGTGACAACTGCTTCTCCTTCACCTCTGGCAACACTCGGTTCCCCGTCCGGCTGAACCTCTGTAACTTGGTTAGGCTCCTGACCTGAAGCCCCATCCCCGCGCTGCTTCTCTCAATCCTGGATAGGCTTCGGACAGCCTAGCAGCCAGGTGCTTCCGGATAGGCCTCAGGCTTCTGGCCTAGCAACCGGGAGCAATACAACACATGTCCACCCAGACAGCCGTCCAGGTGGCACAGAACCCCGATCACCTGACTCCTCCCGAATAAATAGGCTCTCCCAGCAGGCCATGGGGGCCAAAAAGACTGCTATCAATTGGCTGGGACAACCTATCCACACCTAACCAGACAAACTAACCTAGGCCAAAAGTCAGTGGATCACCCTAACAATTGGCCAGGCTAGTTACCACTTAGCAAACTAAATTTGTGAGCAGCCCTGTTTAGAACCAGGGTGCTACACCAGCTTTCTGGATCTAAAGATTTTGCTCAGCTCTCCTGAGAGATCATTAGTTACTACTCTCTACATTTATGACTACATTGCTGTTGAGGGATTCCTGTTTGTTGCAGGGTGCATTCACCCTGAAGTCTCAGTGCAGAATTAGTTAGAGCATCCCTAGGCTCCCCTCACCCTATCCAAGTTCTACCCAACATAAAAACCACAAAAAAAGACATGCACTGACTCCAGTGAATGGAAATTGTTGTGTACCTGGCTGCAGAGTGTCCATTAGGGAATACAACTTAAGATCAAACCGCCAGACCAATCCTTTAAAAAATAAACAATGTAACTTTACAAATACTTGAATAAAGTATATTTAACATATACAAAAATGGTTAATTAAGTTGTTAAGTGTTATTTTGTGACACTTCAATAAGGTTAGGAAAAAGGGTAAACAGTACGAAGCTTTGTAATAACACATAACACCTCTCCTCGCTGTCCCTACACAGCACACATCAGTGCACATGTATTTTAGGCTCCGTTCACACTAATACAATTTCAGATGCAGCTTGAGTCACACAGAATCGCATGACAATGGAAATCAGATTGTTTTCAACGGTGCCCATGTCACATCAATGCAACTCAGCATGGGGCAATTTAAGAAAAGGTTCTTGTACTACTTTGGCATGATTTCAGCATGATTTTGGCCCCGTAGAAAATGCAAAATTGCATCCAAGTTGGTTACATAATCGCACTGAAAATTGGAATTAAATCAGATCTCAGTAGTGTGAACCCAGCCTTACCATGCAGACTGGTGTGTATGAGCTCTAAATGAGGAATACATCTAATCAGAACAAATAGGTTCTCACCTTCTTCAAAGAATATGTATAGAGATTAACTTCTTTTACACATGTCCTTGGAATGCCCACGGCTGCAATATTGGCATACCGCTGAATTTCATGGATCACAGCATTGGTGTATGGAAGCCTCTTGCGGTCTTCATAGCAGACTAGTTTGGAGCCATCAAGAACGGTGTCCAGTTCCTTATGTACTTTCTCTATAACAGATGACAGAGAACTATGAAAACGTGTTTTGACTGCTAGTGATCATCCTGCTGTATTCTGTTAGCTCTGTATGCCCCAGCCACTCCAGAGAACTGCACTTGAAGTGGAGGCAAATAATGTAATTCTATTCAGTTACTGCTATGATTCACACACCCCTGCCACACTGCATAAACAGTTGGAAAGCTCCAAAGCTGAACCAGTAAAGAGAGGTGTCATCTGCCTGGCTGTGAAGTCTGGTAGAGGTGTGGGAATCAGAAGACCGGCTGGACAAATTTCGAATCATATGACTAATACATGTTTTGGTATATCTATAACTCAGCTATATTCAGAGACATACATAGAACCTTCAGGACCCCAGTACAAGAAAGCATGAAGGGCTCCCCTGACTCCCAACAGGGGCCCTTCCTTCCTTTCCACAATTATTTAGGAGCCCAGTTGGGGGTTTGGTGAAAGATCTGGGTTCTAAACAGATCTCCTCTTTGAGAAAGGAGATTAAGGACATAGCCCTCAATCTCCACATCTGCAGCACAGAATGTATGGACAGCAATAGCTCTTTACAGAACTTCCTGTTCATTCACAAACTGAAGCATAGTAAACACAGTTTAACATGCCTCAGTTATCAAAGGACACAGGAGCGATTAGTAAATAGGGCAATATCAGCTGAGCAACACAGACTAGCCAATGATTAAGAACTATTTCAAGACACAGGTTTCTCTCCGCTGCTCACAACTAAGTAAAAATCAACAATGTGGCTTTATCCTGTCCTACTCACCTTGTATATGAGGATAAGCCACCATGTAAAGCAGAGCCCATTGCAGGGTGGTGGCTGTAGTTTCTGTTCCAGCAAGAAAAAGATCTGTGATTGTTGAAATCATATTTTCCTCATCAAATGCAAAATATGCATCTTCTTTGCTCTATAAATTATGAAAAGCAAATGTTACTACAACAATTACAAAATATACATGGGGTATATGAGGCAGAGTGTATTGTGCCTGTTCATGAATAAGATCTTTTAAGCACAAAGTTTTTTGACCTTTGATTTATGCATAACATTACTGTCCCATCAGACATTTTTAGCTGTAAATCTTTGATTCTGTCAAATGTGCCATCTCACTTAACCACTTCAGCCCCGGAAGGATTTCCAGCTTTAGGACCGGAGCCCTTTTTGCGATTCGGCGCTGCGTCGCTTTAACTGAAAATTGCGCGGTCGTGCGATGTTGTACCCAAACAAAATTTGCGTCCTTTTTTCCCACAAATAGAGCTTTCTTTTGGTGGTATTTGATCACCTCTGCGTCATTTCTGATCGCCGCTATAAACAAAAGAAGAGCGTCAATTTTGCAAAAAAACCCAAATTTCTTACTTTTTGCTAAAATACAAATCCAAAAAAAAATATAAAAAAACATTTTTTTTCACCGTTTTTGGCCGATTTATATTCTTCCTCATATTTGCGTTAAAAAAAAATCGCAATCGGCATTTATTGATTGGTTTGCGCAAAAGTGGTCGCGTTTACGGATGATGAGAATTCAATTTTTGGGGTTTTTA
>BLSH010115851.1:136066-149041 GCA_018402905.1 Glandirana rugosa
AATATAAAAATAAAACAACACCTTACAATATATCAAGACTCATTATAAGAACCTTTTAAAAACGCTCAGAACTATATAACATTCCACAACAAAATAAAAATATAAAAACTACAACAACCAGAGAAACAATAATCAAAGACTTCCTACAGCATAGTAATCTACCCAGGATAACTGATAAAATTTGGAAAAAGATATTTCACTAATAGAGATTAAAGAAGCTATACAAAACCTCAAGTCGGGCAAAAGCCCAGGACCAGATGGCCTGACATCTCAATATTACAAAACTTTTGAATCTTTATTAGCCCAACCACTTTCAGAAGCCCTCAACTACCTTAACAAATATGGTTCAACTTCCCAAGACTTTCTATCAGCACAAATCACTGTTATTCCAAAACCAGACAAAGACCAAAAAAAATGTACTAATTACAGGCCAATATCTCTATTAAACTTAGATTTAAAACTGCTAACCAAGATCCTAGCGAACAGACTAAGACCCCTATTATCCAAAATAATAGGACCTGAACAAGTAGGCTTCATGCCAGGGTGCGAGGCAAAAGATAATATTATCAAATCTCTAAATTTAATACATAACATTCACACAGAGAAAATCGAGTGCCTTCTCCTATCAACAGATGCGGAGAAGGCATTCGATAGAGTGGCTTGGGATTATATGTTCGCCACCTGTGAACACATAGGTTTGGGTGAAAAGATGATGACTTGGATAAAATCCATATACAACAATCCTACAGCAAAAATTAAAATAAACAATCAACTATCAGAACCCATACAAATCCAGAATGGAACCAGACAGGGCTGCCCACTTTCCCCCCTCCTGTTTATCTTAACTTTAGAACCCTTAATTAGAACAATTAATAAAAACAAAAATATACATGGACCCAATTTTCACCATAGAGAATTCAAAATAGCAGCTTATGCGGACGACCTGCTGTTCTTTATTACTCAACCACACATCTCCATCCCGAACCTAAATGAGGTACTCCGCCAATTCAGATACATTTCAAATTTCAAAATAAACAACAGCAAATCGGAAGCTATGAACAGTTCATTGTCGAAAAATATAGAAGCACTAACTAAACTTAATTGTCCATACAGATGGGAAGAAAACTCCCTTAAATATCTAGGTATTAGACTAACCAGAAATATTAAAGATCTCTACCAACACAATTTTCTCACAATACTTAAAAAAATTGAAAACGATCTGAAGAAATGGAATCAAAAACAATTTTCGTGGTTTGGAAGAGCTGCCATACTAAAAATGACTGTACTTCCCAGACTATTATATATATATAATGCACTCCCGATTGATATACCCCAAGACTTCTTCAGAAAACTCACCAAAGCCAAATCAAACTTCCTATGGGCCCATAAAAGATCCAGAATTCAATTAAAACAGCTTAAACTACCCAAAGATAAGGGAGGAATAGGTCTCCCAGACTTCAAAAAATATTATTATGCAACTCACATCACAAGGGTGATAGACTGGCATTGCCACTCAGATATCAAAGATTGGGTTAACCTGGAAGTTTTAGACCCTAACATAGCCATAAAATTTATACCATGGACGAAACCCAGATTCTTTCCCCACAAGATTAGAAACCATCCATTAATAAACACAACCTTAAAAATATTCCAAAAAACGGCTCTATCTCACAACATTTCATCAATCACTAGCCCACTAACAGCGATAGCAGGGAACCCTGAGTTCCCACCGGGCTCTGAAAAAATAAAACACCTTAGAACAAAAAAAAACACACAATTACTAGCGCATGACTGTTTGAAAGACAACAAATTAATTTCCCTACAACAACTACAAACAAAAATAGTAGACGACTCACTAAACATGTGGACATACATACAAATTCATAATTTCATCAGAAACAATAAAGACAAAGATCTCATGGCAAGACCACTTACAAATGTCGAAAAGATTTGTCTCGACCAAGCACCCATAAGAGGAGCTACCTCACTAATATATAAACTGATCTCCCAGCCTAACTCTGGATGCACTGACAAATATAAACAGATGTGGGAAAAAGAACTGAAAATTACAATTTCAGAACCACAATGGAAGAAGGCGTGTGTTTTCTCACACAAATGCTCAATAAGCACCAGAATGCAGGAAACATCTTTCAAAATTAGGAATCATTGGTATATGACTCCAACGAAGTTGAAAAGATGGAATATTACAGAATCAGATAAATGCTGGAGATGCAACAAAGAAACTGGCACTCTTGCTCACATTTGGTGGTCTTGCCCTGAGATACAGAAATTCTGGAAAGAAATCACTGATTGGATAGTTAAAATTACTGAAACAAATATTAAATTCGATGCAGCTTTATGTCTATTACATATCAACAACCTGACATACAAGAAATATAAAAGATCTCTAATGAGACACATGTTGAATGCAGCAAAGACATTAATACCACTATACTGGAAGACACCCAAAATTCCAACCATTAAAGATTGGATGATAAAAATGAATACAATTCATGAAATGGAAGAAACTTTAGCTATTAAAAGAGAAAACATACACCAATATCATAGAATATGGGATAAGTGGCACATCTTCAAAATGTCAAAAGAATACAAAGACGCTATGACATGAATCACATTAACCCCCCAAACATGAATCGAAATCCGAGACTACAATACATATTAACAATTTGAATTGTTAAAACCATTTTCTTTCCTTTTTCCTCCTACTTAATATAAGGGGAAAGGAAACACCTTAGAAGACACTAACATATCAGAAGTAACAACTTATTGATTGAAGGATTTAAACTAGATTGGAAATAAACCGATGTATTTGAATTAATTTGGAAAAACTTGATGACAGACAATAGAAAAAAGACATCGAATACATATGTACCTGTTTTGATGTTAAAATCTGAAAGTGATTGTATTTTATTTACGTTTACAATAAACTTTTATTGAAAAAAAAAAAAAAAAAAGAATGGTTGTGCCAGCTTCTAATAGCTTTTAGGAGCATTAGCATTTTATTGGTGGTTTTGCAGTACATGAAGAAAAGAGAAAGAAAAAGCTCAAAAAAGCTGTTAGTAGCATTTTAATAGTATTTAGAAGCAGTTAGGAGTAGTTAGGAACAGCAAGGAGCACTCAGCATATTTTTCTGCTGGAAAAACGCTCCAAGAAACTCTACAAAAACATTTTTTTTCTGCTCCTAGAAGCTGAACCTCAAAAAATGCTACTAATAGTGTGCATGGACACATAGGATAACACTATTTAGCTTCTAAGAACAGAAAGAATGCTAATAACAACTTCAAGGAGCTTAAAAAATGCTAGTGTGCATGGAGCCTGAGAAGGCCCAAAGAAAACTGGTCATGGACCAAGGTGGGATAGAGAAGGCAGAGTGTAAGTTGTACAACGCTAGAAGTGATGGGTTTGTCTACCTGGGGTTGATTTGCCAATGGTTTGGTGAATCTTGTTCAAATCTTGGCAGACCTGAACCTAGAGGCAAATTCCGTCAAAGTCTATGGGTGATAAACCTTGTTTTCAAATAACTCTGGCCATTTTTGGGCCTAATAGACAAAAATAGCATGGGAATCTGGCCACTGCCATGGGAGACTTGTACTAATGCAAAATAATAATGTTATAAAAAATACCATACAGTAGAGAGAGGGTCTCTTCATGTGCCTTCAGGAGCATCAGTGGAAATATATGAATAATTTAAATAACCTGCTTGGTGATGTCCCAAAGCTGTATGTGACTTCAGAACAATTTTCAGTGGTAGTCTCATCTGAGCGGTTACCTGTGAATAGAGCCTCTGTGTGACCTTAGACAAACAGTGTGTGTCCAGGGGAAGAATTTCTATGGCGTTCTGGCTGCACACAAACTGGCGACAGCTAATTGGTGTCACAGCACCTGGGGTCAGGTGACAGATGCACACTGCAAAGGTGTGAATCGCACCACTGAAGTGCGAAACACACGCTAAGGTTGCGAAGTGCACTGCAAGGTTGTGGACCTATGGCTGACTGCTGCTAAGTAGTACCGGTTGACACGGGGAGAGGGCCCCCTACAGGACGGACACTGGAGCACAGGGAGCTAGTGCATCGGTTTCCCCAGGGCATGGAATCTAAGAGCCAGTAGGTGTTCACCAGAGCCTCTAGTGGTGAGGATGCATTTGGCTGCAACTGGATCCAGGTCGCGGCCCCCAGGGTCCCCTAGCTCACACTCGAATGGACCAAGGAGGTAGAGGGGAAGCAGCAGCACAGGAACAGCAAGAATAGTCAGAGGGATAGCGAGGGGTCAGGGCTACCAGCAGACAGGAGAAACAGAAGGCGAGCCGAAGGTCGAGGTATGAGGCAGGAAGGGATAGTCAGACAAGCCAAGGATCAGTACACGGATAAGACAGAGCAACCAAAGGAGACAACCACACAAAAGCCAAACACGGACAAATATTGATCAGCAATGTGGCCTAGCACTGCCAGGTATTATATCCTGTTACCAATTAAGGCCTGGGGTGGAGTCCAGCCGAGGAGGACCTACTAAAGCACACAGGGAGGCTCGACCTTTAACTGGACACATGCAGTAAAGGTAGGAAAAAGATAAGACATGAACGTTTGCTTAGTTTTCAAGACAATGTTTACTGTGGTTTCATGACAATTGGCCAGTCAGTGTGCAGCCATAGCAGAGAGTACAGCAAAATGTTAAGTCTCACTGCAGGCTTAAAACCCCTTTACTCCTCCAACAATGGGTGAAAGCTTCCAATGAACGCTGGGCACTCCATAAAGTCCACTTCCAAGCACCAAAGAAAATAATTATCTTATTGAAGTGTTCCAAGCACGAGCTGATCCACCTGTCCCACAACCTTTAACGCGTTTCACTCCCTTTGCAGCTTATTCCTAGCACATAGCGCAGAGACAGTGTTTAGCCACCTCTGAATGTAGCAAACTTTTCATAGTTATGCACCTGCATGAATGCAGCCTAAGGATCACCATACTCGTTATAATCTAACCATACTATCTTTATCCAATCAACTTTAGATTTACCAAAACTATGCAATATGAGGACCTACCTAAATTCTCCAATCAATTTGTATCCACTCAGGTAGGCCTTTGAACTACATAATTGTTGGTAGAACTAAAGAAGACTGTACAATCAGATTTTACTATGTGTGATAAACTAAATATTGAGGAAAACCATTACTTTTTCAATCTTGTCCAGATAATAGTCAATGAAATCTTGAGGTTCCTCCAGTGATCCATTCTCCTTATGGGTCTGAATCTCTTTTACTGTAAACTGTCTCAGATAGTTCATTTTGGCAAAAGCAGTCTGGTGTGGACCTGGCACTCGTTTCATCAGCCAGGGAAAAACATCATACATCTAAGTGGAAAACAGAAAGGATACATTTTGTTAGATTTGTAGTGTGAAGAAAAATTGTATCTCTGTGAAAGAGAAGTCCCTGTGTCTCCAAAATTCACTTCATTGCATCACTGCAACATCTCTCAGACTTTTTAGCATTCAACACTTTTAGGAGTGTTGGATGCCTGTGTTCCCACTGTGAACTATATGTAGCACTACCCCCGCAGAAGCCGCTTGATTAAAATGGATCTTTACTCTGCCTTCTCAACCCTAAGAACAGGCCCAACCCCACTGACACACCTGGCAATAATATAATGTAAAAATCACAACAACTGACGCAGATTATGATGAAAGCAAAAATGTAAACTTTACTGTATGACTTCTTAAAGGAGAATATGACAACAGTCACAGTAAATAGACAATAAGTGAGTATGGTAAGATATAATAAACAAAGAGTTACGGTTATATGTACTAGGAAAAAAGCAACTTCGCCTGCTCCCGGAGGCCCCCTTTAAGTCAGATGGCCACAAGAGGAGAGGTAATTCTTGAGATTGGTAGAACGATCAATTATGTTATGAACTTCAAACAGTATTTAACAACCTCAACAGATTGGGCTATATGAGTCCAGGCAGAAGGAGGGTTTAGGAATGACTTTATCTCTAATGTGTCAGTTCCCTCTCTTCTTCACCCTAGCACCACAGTCCCAGAAAACTGGCTTAACCTTAATACCTAACCCAGTTCACTGAATCAGACCCCCAGTGTGGATCCACCTGCCGGCAACTAATGTCACAAACGCTAACAGAGTTGTAAAAAACAATGCATTGGTCGTACGATCAGACCTTTTTCAGGAACGAGCGAACACATCACGGTATTATCAAAGGGTCTACGAAACACACGGTACCTAAACACTATTGGAAACATCACGATAGAGACCCTACTGGTACCATTTTTTCTATCACTGACAAATATGTGGCCCCATGGAGAGGAGGAGCCACTACCAGAGGTGTATCACGTCCTGCATTTATGAGCTTAAATCTTGTTGGCCTTTAGGTATCAATGTCGATTGGGACATAAACGCCTTCATTAATCAAGCATAATATGCACTTTTTTCCACTCTGGTTGTCTTAATATATTTATCTTTTTATGCATTATATACCTTTAATTTTTGATTCTGTATGTTTCGATTTTTGCTGGGGATTTTTTCTTTTTTTTTTTCTCTTTTCCCCTTGTTTTTGTTTTATTGGTTTTATAACCTGTATTTTATATGCAAGTTATGGTATGTTGTCTTACTGTCACTTCCGATCCGTTACATTACATACGTTTCTATTTTAATCCATTTATCACTTTCCTTGCAGACACTTGCTATGCAACAATAGGTTTGTTGCCAATCCCCTGTGCGGCTGGGCGGGAAGGACGTGATGACATTGATGTCTCACGACCGCCCTGATCCACAGGGTTCCGTGTCATTTCCGCTTCCTGCAGATGTAGGGGCGGCTGTCCATTTAGGAAGTGATGCAATCCAGTGGGTGGTGTGTCATCTCCGCTCTCTGTGTCTGTATGGGCGGCTGCTTACGTAGGAAATTACGTCTCTTAAACAAGCGTCATTTCCACTTCCGACACACGGAGGGGCGGTGGTTCACGCTGCTGTGGACTCCTCCTTAATGTCTGCATGACGTGGTAGTAACATTTTGTCCATACACATACCTTCTCTCCCCTGATTCGATGTAATATTCATCTGGGCGCTCACAATACCTGCCATTCATATGTTCCCCCTCCCTTTATGGGAGTTGACATTCTCTTAGGTGTCTGCAATATATGTCCTACTTGTAGCTATAATGTTTTAGCCCTGTATATACCTACCAGCAACACTAGTGTGACGTGTAATCATATGTTACGGATCGGAAGTGACGTAACTTTTATGTATGGTTTATATGTATTGTTCCTGATACAAGCCCTGACTAATGACGAGCCCTGTCGACCTGATCGAAAAAGAGAGGCTTGACACTCAAGCCACCTTCCGCCATTTTGTGATACGGAGGTGGGGACTCGTTATGGGTGGGAATTAGTCATTTATAAATATTGCGCAGTATGAGCAGGAGGCATATACCCCTGTGGAAGTCTTTGCAGACAAAACGCATCTGGTAGGCGATCCTGCTCCCATTTTACTGCGCCATTTTTATTACAATCTTGGAATTCCATGTGCTTGACACAAGACTTTTAGCATGTAAGTGCGATTATTTTTAATAAACCTTTCCTGGTAAAACGGTATCAAATTATGTAGCTGTTTATTTCTGCTGAGGTTCTTGGTGATACTATCCGGACCCCCTCATCTTTTTTTCCCCTATCCGGGGTATGGCCTTCTGAGGTGCTCGGATGACGTGGTTTCCTGTCCATACTCTGCTCCATATTCTGCTCCGTTGATGTTGGGTGTCCTAGGTTCCTGTGCCCGGTATGGTTTTTGTACATTTAACCAGTATTATCTGGTAAGAGTACCTCATTCATATCTGGTGGTGGTTTCACCCTGCATGGTGGTGGATTATTTTCGTACACTGCTCACGTCCAAACATTTGTGGACTTTTCTCTTCTCAAGAATATACACAATTACTATTTACTACATATTATTTGGACTTACATGGTCCCTGTACAGTGGATGCACTTATGTTTCATGTTTTATGTTATAAGGAGGTTGTAACATTAGCCCATGGCTTATGGACATTTATGCTCATTTATTTTATGCACTTATCACTTTAATTAGTGGTTGTACTGTATTTTAAGTTCATTAACGCTGCACATTTTTTGTTCTATGTTTCAAGTTTAGTATATGTTAATGCTGATTGTGCTGGCTGCTTACTGATTTTACTTTATAGGGTAGCGTGGTATTTTATCTACTATACCGCTAACAGAGCCCTGCAGTTACTTTACGGTGGTGCACTTCTTATAACAAAGCGGACTCAGTACATTTAATTGGTCAAACAGCAATCAGTATTTTAATCCCAAAGGGGAAGGGGTAATGAACAGGCACTTTGTTACTGTCAGGGAGAATGCCACAGGATTGCAGTTCTTTGTAGCTTTAGATAGCAAAATAGAAAGGGGTAATGCATCCACTCCAGCATCAGCAAGGCCATGAAGGAAACACCTCTGTATTTGTCCTGACAAGTGTCTGACCGACATTGGCCCACCGGGACATACACACTGTTCAGGGTGCTTAAGAGGTCCTCGGGACTTTCCTTTAGATCTGGGTGTTCCCCGCCAGTTTCCCGATACAGTAGACAGGATCCTCTGCATTCCACACACCAGTACTTGGTCCTCTGTCCTGGCTCCTTCCTCCCTCGTGGTGGCTCTTACTCCTTCCAGCAATCTTCCCCTGGTAAAACTCTCCTCTCTGTTGCAAAGGCTGCTAGAAGTTGCAGTCCTCAATCCATATATTACAATACATCAGCCTCTGCTAAAAACTCTATTTCCCAGAGTTCCTCTCTGCTCTTACAGTCTTCCCCAATTGGCTGAGTTCAGTGTACCAATCATTAGTCAAAGGAAAAGAGCAGAGTAGGTTGTCTTTCTGCAAGTGTCTGTGAGAAACTAAAAGGGAGGGGTGAACTCACTCCTCAAAGCTGACAAGCTGTATCTCTGTACAATTCGAGTTCTGGTCAGCTTGGCAGGGGAACTCTGATAACCGCTACATATAGTTCCATTCTTCATCCCCTTCATCTCTGCTGTCATCTGTACTGAGGTAGTATTAATGAGAGCATTGAACCTAACGCAAGAAACGTGCTCAGAGGACGTCAAGATCTCCTTTATTGGGCATTCATAGATTGTGATTCATAACTTTTCTACGTTAAGTATTTATTGAGCCTTCACATGTGTTTCACCTAGGGGGTCCCCTGAGCTTGTTTCTTGTGTTGTGTTCAAGACTCTCCATTCCACTTTGTTCAAGTGGTGTCACAATTAGCTGCTAGTGGACTCATTTATGATGAATAATATTACAAGTGCACTGGAACTTTTTTTTAGCCAACTTAGCGCCAGACTTCATTGGCATTGTCTTTCATCGAACAGAGTATGGTGCACTGCAAACAGCTTCCTGGCCTTCCACTTGAGTGCTGCAATGATCTACAGTGCCCTTGTTTTTATTCTATATTGAGGTAGGGATCATTCACAGTGAGCACATGGGAATTCAACACTCCCTGAATGATTGAATGCCGAAGAAACAGGCTGGCAGAGAGGTGAATATAATACTAATATTTAGAATGTTTAATGTTTTTTGTACGATACAAAGAATTACATATTTTGTGTACAACTAGCATAAGTACTTGAATATGCTTTGATATCATCTGCCATCCCTGGCGCAACAGCACTCAGACTGAGAGAGGATGGTGCAGTAGTAGAAGTAAACCAGGCTCTATTGCCCGCACATGTTAACAGGGAATATTCTGACAGGAATAGGGAGCAGATGACTTGAGTGTGTTGCTCCTCCTTCGTTGTCCAATCAGCAGGCTTTGGATAGGCAAGTGACACTACTTTATTTCTTAAAGCGGTATTAAACCCAAAAACAAAAATGAGATATATTGCAACTTAGCAATCGTTAGATTTGGTGGCTGCATTAGCTCAGTAGAGCATTTTTTTTTTACAATGTGCCTGTGAGTAAAAATAGAAAGAACTGCTTTCCTGGTCAGTATTTTGCACTGGTATGCACAATTACACACTCATGTGCACAAATACACTCATAAGAGCATTAATATTAATGAATTTTGCCTGGGAGTGTATTGTGCGTACGAACATATGCCATATATGTGCATAGAGTTGCGCAAAAAAGCACAAAACAAATGCTTGAAATTATGTCCAGAAATGCTGATGCTCAAACATCAGTACCGTGTGCAATAGCCTTTAGAGTGTCTGCATTTTGGGTAAAGTGGTAAAGCAGACACCTTTGGACAGCAGCATTGTCAGTCTGGAAGAAGGGTAATGTTAGACTAGCATATTTAGATGGACTTGACTAACAAATTGAAGCTTAACTCCAGCTCACTCTTTATTAGCATACAGCAAACAGTTTTATTTTTTCCTTTCCTTTTACATAAATGAATACAAGCTGACCATTGTAAGCACTAGTGGCGGACCATTGTAAGCACTGACCATTGTAAGGCAGTGGTAAATGGTTTGTCTCAACCTTCTAACTGCCACTTTTTCTGGACAGCTTGTAAATAACAATTACTGGCTGGTTAACCAGGTGAAAATAAAGAAGAAAAAAAGAAACCTAATGCAGTCACCACATCTAAGAACTGGTGAGCTCAACAGAGAGGATATAGACTACTTAACCTTATGTATTCAAAAATCTATCAAAAAATAGTGATATGATGAACAAGATTAAGATACTATCATGGAATGTGCGTGGATTAGGGGACAAACTCTAGAGAAACGCTTTCCAGAGTACTATAGTGCAATACAATCCAAGTATAGTATTGCTGCAGGAGACCCATTTGGATGGAGGTGCTAAGGTACTTCTCCATAAAGCTAAATTACCATTTCAATATCACGCGACTTACTCCACATATGCCCGCGGGGTTAGTATCTTGGTTACTCCATTGGTTGGGCTCTCCTGTAAGCAATGCATCATAGATAAAGGAGGACAATACATTATGATACTGTGTACATTGATGGATAAAACAATCCTTTTTTTGATAAAAATGTCTTTCCTGGACCTCCTCATGTCAGCCTACTATGGGTCAGCTCCGCCCCCTCTGACCCCTTCAGGATAACCTCTTTCCAAGCCGTTAAGAGGCGGCTGTCTGCCCCAATGCAGTGTTCTTTTTTCATCCTCTTAAAAAAAATATATATATATATGTATATACACACACACACAAGAAGAAACATGGTAGGAGACTTACTGCAAAACCTTATAATGTCCATGCGATCCTGCTCAGGTTCATGTCTCTACTGAGTTCAAGTTCAGAGGACACCCTGTCTGGGCTGTAAATCTCCCTTTGTGGTGCTAGGTCTCAGTTAGGCAGTATAAATCACTGCCTGTGTACACCGGCCTTTAGAGAACAGTTAAACACTGCTGGTATGGGCTATGCAGCGGATTGGTGAAACAGTAGGCAGGCTGAGGCTTGTAGTCCCACAGGGACTCTCAGGAGGTTGCTGAGAGCAGCCACTTCCTGGTATGATAGGAATGCCCTCTCCCATGCTCTGGTTCCTGCTTCCCTGCTGTGATTACAGAACTTGTAGCTCCAGCTTGTCTCAAAAAACACTGCCTCTGTGCTGAGTGATGTGGGATCTCAAAATGGCTGCTACCTTGGGTTGCTGGATAGATCTCTGGCTGTCTATGTGTTCCCAGGTATCCTTGGGCCTCCTGCCTGCCTCTATAGCACTGAAGAACGCATGGAAAGGTTTCTATATTTAAAGTGTCTTTTATTTTGTGTGTTTTGTTTTTGTTGTTTTTATTTGCTTTTGTTTTTTTTTTTTGTTTTTTTTTAAAGAGTGCATTCTTCTCTACACAGAGAGAAGACCCAGATGTGGGATAAACGCCTGCAGGAAAGTACTAACCACCTCAGGTCCGCCCACCGTCAAATGACGGCGGGGCGGACCTGCTATTACTCCGGTTGGACGTCATATGACGTCCTCCCTTTAAGCCGGGATTGCGCGCGATCGGGAGTGCACATCCCGGCTCTGTCGGTGTCGGCGTGTCCCCAGGACACACCGCTTCACCGACAGGGGTGAACAGCCATTGGTTATGGCTGTTCACCACGTCACGGCCGACCAAAAATGGCACGCCCGCCGTTCGCACGGCACATGCGCGCGATCGGGAGCGCGCTGCGCGTGCGCGTCGGTGGCGGCGTGTTCCTGAGGAACACTGCCTGTCACCGACACTGGCATCAGCCGCCGGCCGGCGGCTGTTACCTTGTGATCGGCTGTGATCTACTTCACAGCCGATCACATCCAATGTAAACAGAGCGGTAACTCACTGTTACCAGCTCTTCTCTCCTCACACAGTGTCCAGTGTGAGGAGAGAAGAGCTGGGATCAGTGAGTTACTGAACTGTAAAGTAAAAGCACACTGACACACCCCTCCTGTCCCCCCCCAATGCACCTGTCACCCCAACAGTCACCCCATATGCCCCCATAAAGGGCACCTGTCATCATAAAGTGTACCTGTCATCAGACTGTCATCATAAAGAGCACCTGTCACCCGTCACCCGTCAGTGACCATGGCATGTCACCCGTCACCCATCAGTGACCACGCCAGCCACCCGTCACCCATCATTGACCACCGCCAGTCACCCATCACCCATCACTAACCACCACCCGTTACCCATCACTGACCACCGCCAGTCACCCGTCACCCATCAGTGACCACCGCCAGTCACCCGTCACCCATCAGTGACCACCGCCAGTCACCCGTCACCCTTCAGTGACCACTGCCAGTCACTTGTCACCCGTCACCCATCAGTGACCACCACCAGTCACCTGTCACACATCTGTGACCACCGCCAGTCACCTGTCACGCATCTGTGACCACCGCCAGTCACCCGTCATGCATTAATGATCACCACCAGACACCGGTCACCCATTAGTGACCACCGCCAGACACGCGTCACCCATCAGTAACCACCGCCAGACACGCGGCACCCATCAGTGACCACCG
>BLSH010115851.1:149479-166925 GCA_018402905.1 Glandirana rugosa
CTTATTAGTAACTCCGTATTACTCAGAAAACTTGCCAAGCAAAAACAAGGTCATCAAAAACCTTTTACACCCTTTTTTTACTTTTGCGTAAAAAAATGTGTTTCAACAGGTAAATATTCGATAAAAGTTGTGTATCGTACATGTATCGTTTGTAATGTGGGTTTTTATGTAAGACGATAAGGAGGACTCATACCGCTATGGTGCACACACTCTGAAAATGTATCGGACTGGTGTATGACTCCGGGTTGTAACTTGATCATCGAAGTCCGTAAGATGTTCGTATTTAATGTGTAGAGTAAAGAGTTGTGGGATAATGTGAAAACTTCCAGGACCTCGTGGTCCTGTTACCCTTACTTTCCAAAATGGGGTAATTTTGTGGGCAATTCCATTGTCCTGGTGCTCCAGGACCTTCAAAAGTGTAATAGGGTGTTGAGAAATGAGATGTGTAATTTATGCTTGTAGAATGCCTGAAGCTACTAGTTCAATGTTGGGCCTCAGTATGTGGTCAGGCTATGTAAAAGTCTCACACACGTGGTATCGCCATACTCAGGAGGAATAGCAGAATGTATTTTTGGGTGTAATGTTTGCTATGTACATGCTATGTGTTGAAAATAGCTTATAAATGGACAACTTTGTGTAAAAAAATGCGTTTTCATTTTTTTCCCACATTTTCCAAAAACTACTGGAACAAAAACGAACCGTTCAAAAGACTCATTATGCCTCAATGATTATTCATTGGGGTGTTTGCTTTCCAGAATGGGGTCATTTTGTGGGAAATTCCATTGTCCTGGTGCTCCAGGACCTTCAAAAATGTGATAGGTCGTCATGACATTAGATGTGTAATTTATGTCCCTAGAATACCTGACGGCGCTCCCTGCATGTTGAACCTCTGTATGTGGCCAGGCTGTGAAAAAGTCTCAGACATGTGGTATCTCCATACTCAGGAGGAGTAGCAGAATGTGTTTTGGGGTGTAATTTGTGGTATGCATATGCTGGGTGTGAGAAATACCCTGTTACAATGACAATTTTGTGGGAAAAAAAAAATCTTCATTTTGCAAAGAATTGTGGGAAAAAATTACAACTTCAAAAAATTCACCATGCCTCCTACTAAATACCTTTGAATGTCTACTTTCCAAAAAGGGGTCATTTGGGGGGTACTTTACTTTCCTGGCTTGTTAGGGTCTCAAGAAATGAGATGTCAGTATATCAGGTGTGATCAGGTGTGATCAATTTTCAGTGATTGGCACCAAAGCTTGTAGACTCTATAACTTACACAAGGACCAAAAAATATACACTTATTTGGGTTATTTTTACCAAAGATAGGTAGCAGTATAAATTTTGGCCAAAATTTACAAAGAAAAATTACTAATTTGCAAAATTTTATGACCGAAACAAAGAAAAAGGCATTTTTTCACAAAATTTTCAATCTTTTTTTATTTATAGCACAAAAAATAAACCCCCCCCCCCCTAGTGATTAAATACCACCAAAAGAAAGCTCTATTTGTGTGAAAAAAAGGACGCAAATTTCATATGGGTACAGTGCTGCATGACTGAGTAATTGTCATTCAAAATGTGATAGCGCTGAAAGCTGAAAAATGGCCTGGACAGGAAGGGGGTTTTCGTGCCCGGTAATGATGTGGTTAAAGAGCCGCATCACCCGCAAAGAGAGAAGCGCTCAAAGCATGATAAGTCGGGACAGAGAAGAGGTCGGCGGCGGGATAAAATTCCTGTGGAACGTCACTCCAGATCCCCCTCACCGGTGCCTCATTGCAGTGCCTTGAGCCCAGGCCAATTGCTGTCGCAACACCAAAAAGCGACCACTAAGCGCAAGCATGTGCATATGCAAAGACACAGATCCTCTTCATCTTCTGGAAGAGCCTCAGCCCGGGAACAAGACAAGGCCTGCTGGGCATGCGGGGCAAACACCCTACTGGGGAGGTGTGTATACTTCTCTTGTTTGAAGGAAGCTGCATGTGATAATGCAGCAGATGCACGCCAGGTGAAGCACTATATTAAGACGGCAGTCAAAGAAGGCTTGAAAACCGTATCTAAGAGGCCTAGGCACTCATCGGCTTCAGAATCAGAGCCAGATGCTACATATCGCTATAGTTCAGATGAACATTCAGAGGATTCTGAGTCAGGTCTGGAACCAGACACTCATGCATTTGATTTTTCCTTCCTTCTTTGGGCCTGATTCGCACCTGTGCATTTTTGGTGCGTTTTGCGGATTTGCACTACAGTCTATTTAACATTGTTTCCTATGGAACACGTTCTGTGGTGCGGATCTGCGGGATCTGCGGATGCAAGGGGCGCTGGGGATGCATGGGTGTGAATTAGCCTTAGTGGAGTCATTAAGGAGGCTATGAAATGGAAAGGGGAAACCTCACCCCCTAGAAAACAGCAAAAATATTATCCGGACATGAAAAGGTCACTCCCGTCCTTCCCATTAATTTTTTGAAATACAGGAAATAATGGAAGATGAAAGCCCGATAAAAGATTCAATGTCCACAAAAGGGTCTCAAAGTTGTACCCTTTCCGCTCTATGGATGCTGAGCTTTGGGATTCCACGCCTAAGGTGGATGCCTCATTACAGAGACTAGCTCAGCACATCACTTTGCCTCTGGATGACTCAGCATCCTTCAAGATCAGATGGATCATAGGATAGATACAGATCTCAAAAGAATGTACACGGTAGCAGGAGCGGCCTGCAGGCCGGCTATAGCACTTACCTCAGTGGCTGCAGCCTTAAAGGTGTGCATTGTGGAGTTAGAGGTCAGTTCTTTGGGTTAAGTGATGGGAGACGAAGCACCCCCCCCCCCCCCCGCCCTTTACAGTCCATTAAGATCACGGTGTATTTTCTAGCAGAAGTAGCCATGGACCAGGTCAGGATGACGGTGAAATTGATGGTTCATTCTGTGACGGAATGCAGAGCCCTATGGCTGAAGCATTGGTCAGGGGGCAGCCTTTGCTCAGTTCCTTTAGATTGGAATTTTTTTGGCAAGACCATGGACCAGCAGGTTCAACAAGTTTCTGGAGGGAACTAGGGGCTTATTCCGCAGGAAAGGAGAAGATTCCCTCAGCCCTTTCGTTCTTCTGAGAGATCTAAAGGAGGTTTCGAAGTTTCCGCGTACTGACCAGAGCGACCGTTCTTTAGACAGTGGAAGGGGCAGGGTCCAGCCTTTCCCAAAGCAACCAAAGTCAAGACGAACCAGCCAGCGAAAGCTTCAGACATGCTCTTCTGAAGGTGTCCCCGCCCAGACTTCCCAAGTGGGAGCAGACTGTCTTATTTTGGAGAAGTCTGGGCGTCTTATACTGTGGAGCCCCGGATTCCTACTTGTCCAGAGAAAAGGCCGTTGTTTATTAATATATGTAAAGGAATTATTGGCATCTCAAGCAATTCTGCCAGTTCCGGAGCACAAGAAGGGAGAAGGATTCTATTCTTCTCTGTTCTTGGTGACAAAATCCTCAGGAGGATTCAGGCCAGTCCTGAATGCCTTCATGAAAGTCCCTCCATTCAGAATGGAGTCCTTGCAAACCATCATTGTCCATTGTAAAGAAGGGAGATTTGCTAGCGTCAATAGACCTAGCGGATGCCTACCTACATGTGCCCATAAGTGCATCACACTATTGTTTCCTTTGATTTGCAATAGCAGGCTTCCATTTCCAATTTCGTTGTCTGCCATTTGGGCTGTGCACAGCTCCAAGAACATTTTCAAAAGTTTTGGCAGTGGTCATCGCTATCTTAAAAATCAGAGGCATTCACATTTTTCATTATCTGGACGACATTCTCCTCCAGACCCCATCAAAGTCCCTCCTTCAACAGCATGTGCTGATAACCTGCAGCACGATCAGACATTTTGGTTGGTTAATCAACCATTGCAAGAGTCGGTTGCAACCAGCTCAAGTCCTAGAGTATCTAGGAATGCAATTCGACACTACACAAGGTCATGTATTTCTGCCTCACAGGAAGAT
This sequence comes from Glandirana rugosa, assembly GCA_018402905.1. Lineage (NCBI taxonomy): Eukaryota > Metazoa > Chordata > Amphibia > Anura > Ranidae > Glandirana > Glandirana rugosa. Next base: position 153,452 of record BLSH010115851.1, read on the forward strand.
TGTGGAAATTCAGACCAAATCAGAAACAGTACCTGGGCCTGTTGTCTTCCACGATTCAGGTAGTACCCTGGGCCAGATGACGGAGGGGGAGATTTCAATACAATTTTCTCCATCAATGGGATCGCCACTCGTTAACCCAGAAGAACCATCCAGTACCAACCTGTGATGTGGTGGAAGACAACTCAGAATCTATACCGTGGGGTGCCTTTTGAACCTCCAGTTCCAGTAGTGCTGACTACAGATGCCAGCCTAGTAGGCCGGGGAGTTCGTTTCTTAGGACAACAAGTACAGGGCAAATGAGAGGCATCTATATCTTAGCATTCAAACCTGTTAGAATTAGAGGCACGCTCTAGTAGCCTTCCAACTGATTTTGCAAAGGGAGCAGTCAAAGTCCTTTCTGACAACACACCATGGTAGCATACGTGGCCTGGCAAGGGGACACCAGGAACCTCCCACTGCTCAGAGTGGCATGCCAGATTTTACTTTTGGCAGAGAAGAACCTGTGCTCCCTAACAGCAGAATACCTTCCAGGTCTACAAAACAAGCTGGCGGATCAACTGAGTTGGAGATTTTTGGATCTGAACGAATGGGGCTTGAATCCCAGATACCTGTTCAAAATCTTCAAGGTCTGGGGGACACCGGTCATTGGGTGGCATTGGAGGAGAACTCTCAGATTACGTGTTACTTCTCCCAAAGGTGGCACCCGCAAGTTCTAGGCCAGGATGCTCTATCCATTCCATGGGACTTTCCCCTAGTCTATGTGTTTCCTCCTCTCTCGCTAATCCTCAGAGTTTTAATGAAGATTCAACAGGAGAAGGTAACAGCAAGAGCGGTGTGGCCCTTCTGGCCCAGAAGACCATGGTTTTCACTAGCATGGAAATTGAAGATGTGTCAGCCAATTCCTCTACCTCCTCACAAAGATTTTCTGCTACAGAACAAGCTGTTTAACCAAAAGCCGGGGAAACTGAAGTTGATGGCGTGGAGGTTGGGAGGAAATCTATAGAGAATTTAGTCCTTTCCGATAGAGTAATGGATACCTTGTTACAAGCCTGAAAGAAAACTACCAATGATACTTTATTATAGGATCTATAAAGCCTTTTCTCACTTCTCAGCAGGAAAGAGCTGGGATCTGAGGTCACCCTCAGTCTCTAACATATTGGAATTTCTTCAGGAAGGTCTGGGCAAGGGTTTAGCGTATAGCTCCTTGAAAGTTCAAGTCTGCCCTATTAGCTATGTTGAACGAAGATGGGCCTTGGATCCTATGCGTTTCTTAAAGGCAGCAATAAATATCAGGTCTCCAATAAATCCTTTTCTAAAGTGGGACCTACCTTTAGTTCTGAAAGCCTTATTAGCACCTCCATTTGGTCCGGTGTCATCATGCTCTTTGTTTCACTTGACTCTAAGTGCAATTTTTTGATGGCAATTGCATCAGCCAGAAGGGTGTCTGAACTGTGTGCTTTCTCAGCCAGAGAGCCGTATTGCCTAATACTCCAAGATAAAATAGTACTTAGACCAGTCCCAAGCTTTCTTCCAAAAGTAGCATTGGCTTTGCAAATGAATTGGGAATCAGTCTTATCGGCTTTCCCGGATAGTAACTCGAAAGACGAATGGACTAGGCTGGATCTAGTGCAGGCCTTATCAATATACCTAGAGCAAACTAAGGATTTCCGGAAACAAGATCAGCTCTTCATTTTTCCCGGTGGCTCCAGGAAAGGCATGACTATTCCACCTAGTATGGTGTCGTCATGGATCGTAAAAACTATCCAGAAGGCATACAGAGAGTCGGGATATCCTCCGCCATTGGAGGTCAAAGCACATTCTATGAGAGGCATGGCAGATTCCTGTGCATCATATACTAAGGTGTCAGCAGAAGCAGTGTGCAGGGCAGCTAGCTGGAGTGCACCTAATACTTTCATTCAGCACTACAGAATGAATGTAACTCTGACAGCATTGGAAGCGTTTGGGTCTACTGTTCTGTCGGCAGCTGTCAGCCATTAAAATAATTAATATCGGTTTATGACTCTAGTTATTTGTGTCTTTCCCTCCCCTTATGTGGTTGATTGCTTGCTACATCCCATAGTAGGCTGACATGAGGAGGTCCAGGAATAAGGAAAATTGTTTTCATACTTACCGTAATTGTCTTTTCCTGGATCCTCCTCATGTCAGCCGAGGAACTCCCACCCAAAGTCCGTCGCGAGGTGGGTAAGCTGAACACTGCATAGGGGCAGACAGCCGCCTCTTATAGGCTTGGAAAGAGGTTGTCCTGAAGGGGTCAGAGGGGGCGGAGCTGACCCAAAGTAGGCTGATACGAGGAGGATCCAGGAAAGGAAAATTACGGTAAGTATGAAAACAATTTTCCTTAATATTCCGTCATCATATAATGATGAAGTACTTAAGCAAATTGCCAAGACTATGACCCAATGGCCAGTTATACCAGTCATAATAATGGGTGATTTCAATAACATACTTAACGAAGAGAAGGACAAACTTAATAAACTAAATAAGGTAGTGAAAAAGGGAGATACAAGATTCCCCAAACAGTTAGCTGAAATAGGTATGATAGATGTTTGGAGACTTAGATACCCCAATGCTAGGGAATATTCATGCTGTTCAAGCACTTACCAGTCCTTATCTAGGATAGATCTTGCCCTGGGGAATGATAGCCTTCTTCCATGCCTTAACACAGTAAAATATGGTGCCAGGGGGATCTCGAATCACTCTCCTTTGATAGTAACATTGGTCTCTGGCGGACTATCAAACTTCCTGATATGGAAAGTTAACCCACACTGGTTGTCATTGATGCCAAAAAAGACTAATATTGAAATGAGACTGACATAATTCTTTATGAATAACAAGGATACGGCATCCCCTCTTCATTTTTATGGGACGCCATGAAAGCATATTTAAGAGGAGTTTTGATCAAGGAAATATCTGAGATCAAAAAATCCTCTGGACAATGGGAGAAAGAAATAACGCAGATAGTGAAGCAGGCAGAAGAAGATTTTATTAGAGATTCGAATGAAAAGGGTAGACTTGCCTGGCAGGAGGCTCAGAAATTATACAGCAGGCTATCCCTAACTAAAGCAGAAAATAAAAGTTTTTTTCAGGACCAGAAATACTATGAGGCCGGGGAACAGACAGGACATTTACTTGCAGCAATTGCTCGGGCTCAACAAGACCGGCGATTACATCAATAAAAAATAAAAATGGGGAAGTAGCGCAAGAGGTGAAGACTATTTTGTAGTAATTTGTTATGTTTTGCTCCTCACTCTATGATTCTCAAGTAGGTGAAACAATGGCTGAAATCAAGATGTTCTTAGAAAATCTTGATATTCCCAAACTGAAACAGTCAGAAAGAGAATGTCTAGATTCCCCTTTAACTCTGGAGGAACTAAAAGAGGCAGTTTCACAGATGCACAACAATAAAACCCCTGGCCCAAATGGCCTACCAACCGAAATTTATAAAAATAATGGCCAGGTGCTACTGCCAGAATTAATAGAAACATTAACAAAAGCCTTTGAACTTGAAAAGCTTCAAGAATCCATGAGAGAAGCTACAAAAATAGTAATCCCAAAACAGGATAAAGATCCACTACTAGCAGTGTCTTACTGCCCTATTTCTCTTCTTACGACTGATGTTAAGATCTTAGCTAAGGCTCTGGCAAACAGACTCCAGATATATATCATTGGTCCATAAAGATCAATCAGGCTTCATTCCAAACAGGTCAAAAGCCACAAACATTTGACAGCTATTTTTGAATCTTCAAATACCTATGGATAATATGGGAGCCAGGGCCATATTCTCCCTAGATGCCCATAAAGCGTTTGATAGCATCGAATGGGAATATTTATGGATAGCACTTTCAGCCTTTGGGTTAGGCCCTAGGTATACAGCATGGATACGCTTGCTGTATGACAAACCTACAGCCAAATTAAAAATTAATAATACTCTTTCCTCTTCATTCCCATTATCCAGAGGAACAAAACAGGGATGCCCCTTGTCATCTCTTTTGTTCACTCTAGCAATAGAAACTTTGGCCATAGCTATTCGACAGGAAACAGGGATTGTTGGTTTCCGCAGGAAGATGAGAAAAGAAAAAAATGCATTATATGTGGATGATGCTCTCATATTCCTGGGGGACACATCCAATTCACTGGAGAATCTTATGCACCTTATCTTAAGATTTGGTTAATGTTCAGGATTCCAAATTAATTGGAGTAAATCTATATTGCTACCATTGGATAAGATACAGATTTTTCAATCGTACATAACTTCCCAAACCCAAATTAGGCAAAATATTAAATATCTAGGTATGACATAAGGTGCAGCGCTGTAAAAAAGATTGTTTGAATAATATAAAGTCACTGTATATTCAATCCATATGGTGCATGAAGAGACACAAACATAAAAGTTGAGTAGAAAGCCTCCACCGACATCCACACAAACTGCCTCTTACCCTCCTGATAGGACCCCTATTACGAAGGTCACTCTGGCCTGTGTATGAAAAGAGATTCTGGAGGGAGGAAGTCCAATACTGAGTCAAGGTTGTCCCAGAAGATCGCCGGATGGGAGGGGGGGAAGGTGATCTTCCTTCCGGCTCCGCAGTTCGAGGACAGGAAGTGCAGCTGGAACCCTGTAAGAACAGGGTCCCAGCTGCCCACCCAAAAAAATGACATGCCAATTGTGGCATGTCGGGGGGTCGCTTTAATTAATAGTAATAATAACTATAAGGATAATAGAATACAATACTCTATATGAGATGAAGGAGTTGGTAGTTATGGATTAAAGGAGGGAGGAGGAGGGGAAGGGAGAGGGATAACTCAAACCCCGTACACACAATCATAAAATCGTAGGGAAAATACCGCTTTCTAAGCGATCGTACGATAAGCGGGTCATTAGTACAGAGCTTTCGAGAGTCGATCATGACAGTTCATCTGATGTTTTCCGTCCGGACAAGATCGGACATGCAGGAAAAATTTTCTCACACGGTGCCCGATCATACGATTTTCGTTTTATCAGTACAGCTGTCGTTCAAAAATGCAATACAAATACACCACAACACATCACATTGCTTCCAATTTTTTATTCTGTAATGCGAGAATTTTCTTGACTAAAGTAAACTCTTCCGATTCGATCTGAGATTAGCATGCGAAAAAAAACAAACGATCATTCACCCGATAATCTCATTGTGTGTACCGGCATTAGTAACGTTTGTTTATTTATTTTTTTGTGTGTGTTTGTTGTAGGGGCATAGGGGATATATGTGTATGTACGTATGATGTATGTTGTTAATGTAAACTTTAATAACAATAAAAAACTACTTGATTGAAAAAAAAAAGAATTGGTAAGCTGCGATTTCATACATTTTTGTATTTGGGTTTAATACTGCTTTAACTCTAACAGAGACACTGGTCTCTCTGCCCTGCCGCCATGGTCAGGCAGAGATAAATTAATTACAAAAGTGCCTGAACAGAGTTAATGTTTTTCTGATAGATAAGACAGTTCTCAGATGCATATTTGCGCTTTTGAGTGTATATAAACTCTAGCCCAATAATGTAATATTGTAACCAAACTGGATTGGAAGTTGGCGCTGCTCAAATACAATAATTATATTAAAGTAAAATCTCTGATTATCATATGATATGTTTTAAAGTGATCAGGTGCAACTGTGCAAAAACCCAAAAAACAAACATAAAATCCAATCTGTAAAATTAACCCTCTAATACAAATTAATATAAGTATGATATAAAGTGTGAGTATATTAATGAATGTGAGATGTGCAATATTGAATAAAATATAAATGAAAAATAATAAAGGCAAAAGTGCGTGTCGTAGGTAACTAAAGTGTCATTCATTAAATAATTACAAATATAAGGTGACTTTGTGCTAGACAACCCTAACATTCATCTATTGATATTATCTTGGTAGATCAAGCCCTTAGGAACATATATATATATATATATATAGCACCATTAATCATATATGCTTCATGTATATCAAACCCCTTGGCGTAGTTGTAGTCATCCAAAGGGGACAGCCCAAACCTATAATGTCCTCATAACAACTTGAATAACTCTTGTAGTAATATCTAACCACCCACAGGTGGCGACAAAAATGGTGAATAATTGTTCAAAAAAACTCTAATCATATAATAATATTTCAAGTTCATATCATCACTGTCAATCCCTCCAAAAAGTGCTCTGTACATAAAAGAAGTTTTCTTCAGATCTTTTTCCAGTGCAAGGCACGCGTGCTCCCCTCAAGGTCCCCTACTTACCAGAAAACGCCACCCCTGCAGGGGTAAAGCGCTCGGACGTATCTCCGGTGAAAAGGCTTATCCTAGTAGAGGGACTGGTCCATGATCTAGGAGGGAGAAATCACCTGCACGCTCTTGATTGGGGGGGTGGGGGAGTATGTGATATGTACACTACCCCTTGCTGGTACCTCCTCCTGGACACTGGGAATGGTGAAGAGTCTGGTTGGTACCTGTCAGCACAGGACATCAGTGGGTTAGAAGGGGGATTGCTCATTTAGGCATCCCCAAACATAGCAGATGGGCTGTGCATTTGCCACCTTCTTGCTGTAGTGTTTTTTGGATTTTTGTTTTTTGGATTTTTGCACAGTTGCACCTGATCATTTTAAAACATATCATATGATAATCAGAGATTTTACTCTAATATAATTATTGTATTTGAGCAGCGCCAACTTCCAGTCCAGTTTGGTTACAGTAGTTCTTAATTCCCCCCACTAGGAGGAAATTACTGGAGGGCAGCAGCTAAATCAATCCATCAATATCCCTTAGCGCGGTACACCATATACAATCAATAATGTAATATATTGCAGCTTAGCTTGCGTTGACTGAATTTATTTTCTTTTTAACCACTTCAGCCCCGGAAGGATTTACCCCCTTCCTGACCAGAGCACTTTTTGCGATATGGTGCTGCGTCGCTTTAACTGACAAGTGCACGATTGTGCATTGCTGTACCAAAACAAAATTGACGTGCTTTTTTGTCCCACAAATAGAGCTTTCTTTTGGTGGTATTTGATCACCTCTGTGGTTTTTATTTTTTGCGCCATAAACAGAGCGACAATTTTGAAAAACATTTATACAGAGATCGGAGCTAAAAATAGCCATTGATTATGGTATAAATGTCACTGGCAGTGAAAGGGTTAACACCAGGGCCGATCAAGGGGGTAAGCTTCCCTAGGGGGGGTATTTCTAACTGTGGGGGGAGCATATTAAAAAAGGTGGTAGACAAAGATGAGAGAAATTGGGATTTTTTTATAAATAAATAAATAAAAAACAAGTTTGTGCATGCTGCTCTTTTCCTCTGTTAACAGCAGAGTCACCAGATAGCGGTATACAGAGTCACCAGATAGCAGTATACAGAGTCACCATATAGCTATATACAGAGTCACCATATAGCAGTATACAGAGTCACCATATAGCAGTATACAGAGTCACCATATATCAGTATACAGAGTCACCATATAGCGGTATAGAGAGTCACCAGATAGGGGTATACAGAATCACCATATAGCAGTATACAGGGTCCCAGATAGTGTATACAGTCACCAGATAGGGTATACAGGGTCCCAGATAGGGTATACAGTCACCAGATAGGGTATACAGGGTCCCAGATAGGGGTATACAGGGTCCCAGAAAGGGTATACAGAGCCCCAGATATGGTATACAGGGTCCCAGATAGGGTATACAGAGCTTTGTATTTACCGGATACTACAGGCGCTTTATTCCCAATTTTGCCAACATTGCAGCCCCACTGCCAGATCTGACGAAGGGTAGAGAGTCTGTCATGATCAAGTGAAATCCGGAGGCAGAGAGGGCATTTCAAATGTTGACGCAAGCCCTGTGTGCACAGCCTCTGCTCGTGACCCCAGATTTCACAAAGGAATTTGTGGTACAGATGGACGCCTCTGATGTGGCACTGGGTGCTGTACCGTCTCAGGTCAGAGACGAGGAGCAGCACCCAGTAGTCTATCTGAGCAGAAAACTCAACAGTCAAAAACTATGCCATTGTTGAGAAGGAACGTTTAGCCATTAAATGGGCCCTAGATGTCCTCAAATATTACCTTTTGGGGAGACCATTCAAATTGGTTACTGACCATGCCCCTCTTAAGTGGATGTGTAACAACAAAGAGAAAAACAGTCGGTGACAAGGTGGTTCCTCGCTCTGCAAGCGTTCAAGTTCACAGTGGAGCACAGGGCGGGGAAACTCCAGAATAATGTTGATGCCCTCTCCCGGGTCCACTGTATGGTTGGGACAGTTGATCAGCCACAGGGGCTTGAGCAGAGGGGGGGTATGTGACGTTATGCGAGGCGAGGTAGTAGATGGACGCTATGTGTCGCCTCGCATGCATTCATTTGGAGTGGACTAAGGTGGAATCTTGTCCAGGTTTTACCAGCTACCTTGGCAGGGTTGATTCCGGACCAGATTTTGTGGTCCACTGGAGTCCACCATCAGGTGGCTTAAATAACCAGGTCTAGAGGAAAGATTTGCTCTGGCCTGGGACTCAGGAATCATCAAGCCTGAGAGAGAGCTGACACATGGAAGTGTGCTAATGGACTATAGACAAAAAGGTCTGCACTGTGTATGTTTTGTGGGTGTCTAGAAGAAGCCCTGCACCACTCAGATACAAAAAGCTGAAATGTTAGTTAGTGCCTGGATGGTGAGGATTTATTTTATGTTTTGTTTATTTGTTTTTGTACATATGTATATACATTCAGATGCCTGTAATACCCACTAATCTGGTTACATTGGTTATCAATAATCAGTCTGGGTCTCCACATTATTACTTGTGTCCTTCGCTTGTTACCTATGTTCACATGCCTGTTTATATGTGTGCATCTTATATGCAACCTTTACATATATCCATTTGTTTGTTTTTATTGATGTCACATGTACTTCCAAAATGGTATTCCATTTTTCCCCTTTTTTTCCACACTGACACTTGTAGTCCCGTCCCACTGATCCCTCTCCACTTTCATGCTGCAGCCTGAGTTGTGTCTGTCATTTTGTCTTCTGTTCTCCGAGTCTCATATACATTTTACATACATTTTGCTTTTTCCATATTAGTATATTTCATTTTAGAAACATAGAAACATAGAAAAGTGATGGCAGAAAAAGACTGAGTAGTCCATTGAGTCTGCCCCTTTTTATTTATTTATTTTTTTTATTTTTTTTTATTTATTTATTTATTTTTTTTATATTTTAATGTATTTTTATTTCCCGCCCTCTTTTTACCCTCCAACGTGCAGCATTCAGCTTTCCGTATCTCTGCTGGAATTGTCTGTATTGCACTGTGATTACATTTCACTTTCCCCGAGCCATGGCCGCTGATGTCAGTGCCTCCGCTCTTCCCCTGCCCCAGACCAGGCCCGAGTCACTATATCTAGCTATGGACATCATCCTCCAATTATTGGCATGAAGAAGGAGCCTACCAGATGCTCCGAAATACGTCCCACCCCTTTGATGTCCCTTCCCGGCATCTGTGCTCCACGCTGGTTCCGGGCGCTCTTCTGCTGACATCACACCCAGGTCCAGTGTTCCACGCTGGTCCCCACAGCATGATTTGTCCTTCTTGGTTACTTTCCCTGCGGCCTCCCTCTGCTGGACAGTTGGGACTTTTTGCCATCTAGCTGCAGACCGGACTACCACTGCTGGACTCTTGGACACATCAATATGATGAGCCTTTTTTACCTTTTAGTTAGTAAGTGTTTTTAATCCTTTGGCACTAAAAGTCTTTGTGTTTCTGCACTTAGAGGCGCCTTCTGTTTGTTTCAAAGCCACCAAAGCAGCGAGGTCCTGGTCTGTGGACCCTGGTAAACTAAGGAGTCAGGGGACTTGTCCCACTTGGACAAGATGTCCTTCTGGAGGGCCCTGGTATGGAATTGAGCATACAGAACTGCCTCAAAGGCAGAGACCACCAGCCCCAGGACCTGCATTCAACAGCAAAGGGAGGACTGCCTGTGGAACAGCAGCAGCCGTTCACCGACTGAAGCTCCGGAACCTTGTCCATCAGAAGGAGCACATTGGCTACCTGGTTGGGATCCGAGCAGATTTATGAAAATTCAGGATCCACCCGAACTCCGGCAAGGTGCTGATCGTGAACGCCACATCGTCCTCAAAGGCTGAGAGACTCTGCCCTCAGAAGCAGGACGTCCGGATAACCAATTACAGCATCCCCTTTGTCTCAGCAAGGCCAGAACTGGAGCCAGTACTTCAGTGAAGACGCGAGGAGTGAAGGGGAGACAAAAGGGTAGCACCGCAAACTGATAATGCTCCTCTACCACCACTAAGCAGAGAAAACGCTGGTGCCAAAGAGTAATGGGGACATGCAGATGGGCATCCGTGATGTCTATAGAATCCCCTTGATGAAGGGAGGCCACCACAGGATGAAAGGACTCCATCCTGAACCTCTACATATGCATGAAGCAGTTCAGAACCTTGAGATTCATGATTGGGGTGAAACCACCCTTCCTTTTCCGGAACCGTATACAGGTTGGAGAAGAACCCCCCAAAATTCTATCTTGTACCCAGACAGGATCAACTTGAGAACCCACTTGTGGAGAATCAGGGAGGTCCACAGGGCCACAAACCAGTGTAGACCATCCCCCCACCCTAGACACAGGTGGGAGTGCACCATCATGCTGAGGACTTGTCAGCAGACCTGACTGGCTTGGCAGCCCAGGAATATTTGGTACCCCCCCCCCCCCCCCCGCAGCATTGAAGGGTTTGGAACCCTTATCTGCGAATCCAGGGGGACGAAAAAGCTTCTTGTGCACAGAAAAAAGGGGCTGCACTTGTGATGTGGTTCTTACCCCTCTGGACTGTGGAAGAAAGGTACAGGTACATTGTCTGGCCTGTAGCTGCCGCCCACTCACAGTAAAATTACTGTGGGCGGGCAGCAATTGGTAAAAAAAACATAAAACGAATGCAGCCACCACATCTGAGGACTGCTTCATTACAATATATTATATTTTTGTTCTGGGATTTAGATATACTCTAAGCATTACCAGACTCAGGTTCCATAGCTGTATCATCAGCATCCATTTTGAATCAGCAATTCTTCTGCTTCAAATGTATCCACACTAAAAGAGTTTCTGTCACCAACTTAAAAAACTGCAGGTAAAGCTTGCTCAACGCTGCTGCGATGCGATTTTGAGGTGATTTTCAGTGTGATTATGTAGTGCAGCTTTGATGTAGCTTTGATGTGACTTTGCATATTCTATGGGGCCATAAATCATACCGTAAATCACACCAAAATAGCGCAGGGACTTTTTCCAAAGTCACACCTTGCTGAGTCGCATTGATGAGAATGGACACAATTGAATATAATGTGGTTTTTTTTTGTCATGCGACTCTGTGTGACTCAAGATACAAAACAAGATTAGAAGTTGCACTAGTGTGAACCAGCACTAAAAGAACAGAAAAATCAAATGTTTCAATTGTTTACTTGCAGTGTTTTTTCCATAAATAATTTTTTATTACTTGTGCCTTTAGGCGTGATTCACACCGATGCATTTTTAGTGCTTTAAGCATTTTGCAGATTTGCACTGCAGTCCATTTAACATGGTTTACTATAGAACACATTCTGTCGTGCAAATCTGCAAAATGCAAAAAAGCTCTAAAAATGCATCGGTGTGAATCAGGCCTTACTTAACGGGTCATTTGCTTAGCATCCTTTCTTGCATGTCATAGTTCTGTCCTCTTCTGAGATTGTCAAATTACAGTCTGTTCTGGCCCAGCTCCCTCACCCCTCCCTTCATCTCCCTACAACTATTTATTTACGATAGCTCAGTGTTTTTGGGTGTTTACACAAGGGAGGCTTTTATATGTAGATAACATGCATAAAATATGTCAAATGGATATATAATTTTATGGGAAGTTTACAACAGGTGCAAAATTCCCCCACAACATACTGTACATCTTGCTCATGTTTGATGCTGCTATTTTAGCTATTTTTTATATAAATATATTTTTTCATACAAATATATGCACTCTTTTCAGAATTGTCAGTGAAGCCAAAATTACGATGACAATACCTTTGCCCAAACCGAGCTTCCACCTTCCAAAAGACCATGATTGCTTTTGATCAGTTCTTGATATATAGCGTCATCAACAGAAAAACGATGTCCATAAACCACAGCAGATATTACATTTGTAACAGTAGCAGTAATAATATCACAGGGGTCAAATGGGGCTCCTAGAAAAAAAAAGAGTAATTTAATTTTTTTTTGCATATTAGAAGTAAGGCTGCTTTCACACTGCTCTGTTGAAAAAATGCATCAAAAACACATATGCGTTTTTGGTGTGTTTCTGGTGAATTTTGCGGCTGCCTGACTCCCAGGATACACCTGTGAAACATGGACACGTGATTCAAAAAAGCACACCAAAAATGCACCAGCAGTGCATTTTTGGCACATTTTTTGACACATTTTCTATTCATTTCAATGGGAAGTTGCATTTTTGGTGTGATTTTGAGAAGCGCACCAAGGATGCAGCAAGCAGGACTTTTAAAGAGGCAATTGAAACACAACTGACTGGTGTGAAGAGTTCCATAGAATTTAAAGGGATGTATTTTTCTTCTGCTTTTTTTGGCTGAAAAACTTACAGTTGTGCTCATAAGTTTACATACCCTGGCAGAATTTATGATTTCTTGGCCATTTTTCAGAGAATAATAATAACACAAAAACTTTTCTTTCACTCGTTACTATTTGGTTGAAGCCATTTATTATCAACCCACTGTTTTTACTCTTTTTAAATCATAATGACAACAGAAACTACCCAAATGACCCTGATCAAAAGTTTACATACCCCAGTTCTTAATACCGTGTATTGCTCCCTTAAACATCAATGACAGCTTGAAGTATTTGTGGTATTTGTGGATGAGGCTCTTTCCTGGAAATTCTTGGGCTGTCTTGCATGAACTGCACGTTTGAGATCTCACCAGAGTGGCTCAATGATATTGAGTACAGGAGACTGAGATGGCCACTCCAGAACCTTCACTTTATTCTGCTGTAGCCAATGACAGGTCGACTTGGCCTTGTGTTTTGGATCATTGTCATGTTGGAATGTCTAAGTATGTCCCATGTGCAGCTTCCTGACTGATGAATGCAAATGTTCCTCCAGAATTTTTTTTTGTGATAACATACTGCATTCCAGCGGCGGCTGGTGTGGGAGGGGCTCTGGGGCGTCGCCTCCCCGCCGGCAAAAGACGAAAAAAAAAAAAAGTCAACCCCGCCCACCTACAGGTGGCGCCGGTACATTGACTTTCTTTTTTTTTTTTTCTTTTCGGCTCCTTGGCTGTCACATGACAGCCAAGTAAGTGAGCCTATTGGTCGGCCATTCAAGCCTATGCATGTGCGCTTGTTCCTGCGGCCATGCATAGGCTGATTGGCTGCCCTGAGCCTCCGCTCAGGGTGATTGGATGAGGGGCCGGGGGCGGGTCACC
>BLSH010115851.1:167773-182414 GCA_018402905.1 Glandirana rugosa
GTTTCTTTTTGGGTGTTTATTGAAGTCCTGAGAGACTTTTGTGCACCACACCTCCAAAGTTCTACGTGTTGTTCCTCAGTGAACTTCTTTCTACCTGACGTACCAACTCAGAGGTCTTCTTTCGGTAATGATACGTTTACGGTGTTTCATAGGGGGAATGTTATGCGGTTTGGTGCCCTGTGATGCTGAGCTGTATACCCCTGACACAATATGTGGAATACAGGGGACGGAGTGGGTGGATTCTATAAGGGGTGGGGCTTATTAAAAGTAGGAGGGTCAAAGGAAAGGGCGGGGCCTGGCGCCCCCCCATCCAAAAACTTCACCAGCCGCCACTGCTGCATTCATCTTGCCATCAACTTTGACCAAATTTCCTGTGCCTTTGTAGCTCACACATCCCCAAAACATCAGCGATCCAGCTTCATGTTTCACAGACCTTGTTGACTCCTCTCTAAATGAAGTGTTTATGGTTGTGGGCAAAAAGCTCAATTTTGGTCTCATCACTCCAAACGACTTTGTGCCAGAAGGTTTGAGGCTTGTCTCTGTGCTGTTTGGCGTATTGTAAGGGGGATACTTTGTGGCATTTGCATAGTAATGGCTTTCTTCTGGAGACTCAACCATGCAGTCCATCTTTCTTCAAGTGACTCCTTGTTGTGCATCTTGAAACCTCCACACCACGTGTTTTCAGAGAGTCCTGAAGTTATTTGTGGGTTTTTCTTTGCATCCCGAACAATTTTCCTGGCAGTTGTGGCTGAAATTTAAGTTGGTCTACCTGACCATGGTTTGGTTTCAGCAGAACCCCTCATTTTCCACTTCTTGATTAGAGTTTGAACACTGCTGATTGTCATTCTCAATTCCTTGGATATCCTTTTATATCCCTTTCCTGTTTTATACAGTTCAGATACCTTTTTCCGCAGATCCTTTGACAATTCTTTTGCTTTCCCCATGACTCAGAATCCAGTAACGTCAGTGCAGCACTGGATGAAAGATGCAAGGGTCTGTCAGGAGTACAGAAACTCACTGACCTTTTATACACACACACTAATTACAAGCAAACAGATCACAGGTGAGGATGGTTACCTTTAATAGCCATTCAAACTCCTTTGTGTCAACTTGTGTGCATGTAATCAGCCAAAATCAGTAGGGTATGTAAACTTTTGATTAGGGTCATTTGGGTAGTTTCTGTTGTCATTATGATTAGCCAAACACTAAGCATGAGTGAAAGAAATGTTTTTGTGTTATTCATATTCTCTGAAAAATGGGCAATAAATCATAAATTCTGCCAGGGTGTGTAAACTTATGAGCACAACTGTATCAAAAACTGATTAGTGTGAAAGAGTCCTAACATTTTATAATTCTACATTTGCTATTCTTGAGATCAGAACAACACATAGTTTTTTTTCCCTCCATACGAGAACAGTCAACTTCTTTGCATTAGAGAATGGTGGAAAGTAAACCTGCACTCTATTGTTAGGTTTTTAACTACTTGACCTCTGGAGGATTTTACCCCCTTCATGACCAGGACATTTTTTGCTATTCAGCAATGAGCTACTTTCCCTGGAAAATGCTCGGTATTGCAACACTGTACCCAAAAAAACTGTTAGAGTTTTTTTCACACAAATAGAGCTTTCTTTTAGTGGTACTTCATCACCACTGGGTTTTTTATTTTTTGCGAAATAAATGAAAAAAAAATGAAAATTTTGAAAAAATACAATATTTTCTACTTTCTGTTATAAAACATAAACACATTTCTTCAGAAATCTAGGCCAGGATGTATTCTGCTACAACCCTTTGGTAAAAAACAAATTCCAATAAGTGTATATTATTTGGTCTCTGTGAAAGTTAGTGTGAAAGTTATTGCCTACAAACTATGGTATATATATTAGATGGCTTGAATCAAACAATAGTCCTCCTATTAACTCCGGTAGCAAATGCCCACTCACCAAAAATATGGTAATACTCGCATATGGATCATAATCCAAATAGCAGGGGTGGCATCCTAGATAGAGGTTGTGTTCCTAGGCAGGAGTCATCTCACCAGATCCATTGAATGAGAAAGAGAGAGACCATCATAGTGTAGTCGTTTATAGTGCCGCAAAAGCTCAAGTAGGGGAAATAGAGGGGTAAGGACAACCATGGTGATGACAGATCAGACATTCCACCTTCCCTACATGCAATGCACACTCACCAGACCAAAATGGTGAGTGTGATTCAATCCATCTGATTTTTGAGTGCTGCAATTATATTGATCGCTGTTCAGAGGGTGTTGTGTTTTTCCTTTTGTTGCTAGCAGCTCATTTGCTTACTTCAGCACTGGTCATTTCTTGAGGTGCTAAAATGGCAGGGCAGTACAAACAAACACCCCCCAAATGCTCCCTTTTTGGAAATTAGACACCCAAAAGTATTTGCTGAGAGGCACGTTGAGTCCATGGATGATTTTATTTTTTGCCAAAAGTTTTTGGAAAATGACAAAAAAAATTAAACTTTTTTTTTTTTACACAAACTTGTTACTTTAATTAGTTATTTCTCACACATACCATGGGTATATGTGGAATTACATCCCCAAAGCACATTTTGCCACTTCTCCTGAGTATGGTAATACCACATGTGTGAGATTTTTGGGAGCCTAGCCATGTAGGGGGGGGGGGGGGCAAAACCAGTGACCACCTTCAGGTTTTCAAAAGGCATAATTTCCTCTTTTCCTTTCCAGACTACCAATCACAGTTTTGGAGGCCCTGAAATGTCAGGATAGTACAAATACCCCTCAAATGACCCCTTTTTGGAAAGTAGACTCTCCAAGGTCTTTGATAAGGGACATGGTGAGTATTTTGCAGATCTCATTTTTTGTCACAAGGTTTTGAAAAATGAAAACGAACAAAAAATACATTTTAGTTTTCTTTCTTTCTCCTAACAAATTCCTCCATTCACTTTGATTGATGTGGATGAAGAAATCTCTGCCAGAAAAAATGTATGGTATGCCCACCATTAGAAGCTTCTGCAATACATCCAGCCACTCTTCTAATGTTGGGCAGACATGTAATGTTATTTTTTCGTTCAGTCCGTGGGCTAGAGGCCAGGTTTACCAGGACAGGTAGGACAAAAAGAACGGGTGTCACTTCTTATTCCTTGTCTCCCACAGACACGGAATCTTTTTTGGGTGACCTTTGGGTTGGGGTACCTGAGAGGACATCTGGAAAATGTCTCTCATGCAGCTGGCCAACTGCATTTGGATTTGGGCTTTGGGCCACAGTGCCTTTTGGATACAAAAGGGCTGTGATGATCTCTTCCTGAAATTTTAGGAAGAATCCAGTTCTTCCAGTTGCTTTTTAAATTACAAAAGCATTGTATATAGCCAATTTAAATAAATACATAGACACTTTTTGCACCAGTGTCTAGCTCTGTGGGCAGCTAAATACGGCTTCATCATTTGGTCGTTGAAGTCTACTCCTCCCATATAAAGATTATAGTTGTGGACATAGAGAGGCTTTTTAACGACACCAGATGCCATGCTAATTTGGACTGTCATGTCTGGGTGAATGGAATACAGGATGAATACACCCCGTTTGTCCTTTCACTTCACTGCGAGTAGTTCTTCATTCCTCAAGCAAGCTTTCTCCCTCTTTCTAAGTAGAGTGTTAACAAGCCATTGGGGAAAGCCTCTGCGACTGAGCTGCATGGTGCCACAGCAGCCAATTACTTTAATAAACAAATATTGAACAAGTGGCATGCTCGCATAAAAGTTGTCCACATACAAATGGTACCTATTTAGGAACAAGGGTGACACCAAGCATCTGGAGGGCTCCAGCTGAATGTCTTTTCCCTCAGAAATTCTAAAACAATATCTATAGCCTGTCGCTCTTTCACAGATCTTATACAATTTGACCAATTTTATACAATCTTACACAAATATTTTGCTAGGGTGTATATTTATGGGAAATGTAATTTATACGGGGCCGAATTTTGTGGAGCCGGTCATAGTCAGTGTCAACCCGAAGATGACAAAGAGTATTGTCATTGAATTGCATGAAACACATTATATGTTCATAACACGGGCATTTGATAAATCGGGTCTGTGGACCCATAGGACCGCAATTTAATCTTTTTTGTAATGCCGATGTTAAGGAGAAAGGTTTACAATCGGACACAGTGACAGGTTTCCACTTAAATGGTCTGGCAAGGTAATTATTTGGGTTGGCAGGGATGTATCGTAGGGCATAAACATTAGTTTGGTCTACAATCAAAATCTTCCGTGACAAACAGCTCAAAAAAAATCAAGGGGTGTTGCTATGTTCGATGTTTCCACCTGAACCCCAGGGGGTATAACAGGTGCTGTTGAATCTGGGTGCAGCCAATTAGGGTTTAAACGCACCTCTGGAAGGGTTCTATGGGCTCTACAGGCCTGTGCTTGAATTCTTGTTGCTGCGTTTGCATTCCGCTACTAGTGCTAGCCACCTCACCAGTTTGTACTGCACTGTCACGCGCCGTTTCACCATGAGATACTGCGGTGCTGGTGTCTAAAAGGCCAGGATGTACTAGGCCGCTGGTGCTTACCAGATCATCGAAATGTAGTGCAGTGCTAGTACTGGCACTCTGCTGCATATGAGCATAATTATATGTGTTTCTAACACCTCGGGAACCCGGGGTCCGGTATGCTTGGCTTTAGCAGGGACCTGTTCTTCATTGTCTGAGCTATCTGTCAGGGTGCCGCTGCTTTCTACAGGTTTGTATTCTGAACCAAACTCTGTCAGTGAGGCTTCCCCTTTGCTCTCATCTGACACGCACAGAATCCTGTAGGCCTCCTCATTAGAGTACCTTTTTTGGACAGTTTGGGCGCTAAAGAGCAATTATGGACTAGAAATAGAATTAACCACTAGAGCTAGGAGAGATCAGGCCTGATCTTGCTAGCACTGCAGTTTTGTGTACAATGTTTTAGATGTGGCAGAAATCAGAAAAATTATAATCACACTGCACTTGTGGGGGGGCTAAATGCAAGTGCTGGCAGTGACCGCAGCTGTTCATGCTAACCCTGCATTTAAGGGGACACTATACTAATAGGGACACTAGTGTAGTTTTGATCATGATTAAAATACTGATCCATTCAGACACTATATTAGTAATGGCGGTGATCAGCAATTTATGGCGTGACTGCTCTAATCAACATCGGTATTTCTCCTTGAGCAGACTGTCAATTGCTGTAGCATTCCAGGGGGGAGTGTATTAGAGAACTGGACTGCTGCTTTTGTGTGATAATATTGTATAGCATTTACTCCAGAAGGGCCATTGAGAATAGACAGGTTCTCACAAAGTAGTACAGAGGTTGCCTGCCACACAATTCCAAGCACATTGACACACAGGCTCAGTCTAAAGGGTGTCTTTTTGTGGATTTTTTTGCAGAAAACAGGAGAAGGATAAAGGTACAGGATACTCCAAGATAATATCAAAAATCAGTAGAAGGACAAACTTCTTAGCACAAATCCTATAGCAGCAGGCACACATCAGAGTCCCAAACTCAGACTTTACTCACAATATCCCAGGAGCTTTCTGTCACCCAGTTTCCAGGTGAGGGAGACAAATAGATCCTTCTCCAGACCAGGGCTCCCAAAGCAATGCCCTCCAGGAAGTCACTTTACCAATAATCTCCTGGTCATCAGCACAACACCAGCCGAGATCCAAACTGCAACTCCTGTCTCACATTTAGATGCCTCCAAGGAACAGCAGCCCCAGGAAAAGGGGAACCCTCCTAGCTGAGAAAGAAAAACCCTCTGTCTAGGCCTCCCACACATTTATCACCTCTCCAGACACCTTCTGGGTGCCCCTTCCCAGGAATTGGCTGGGGTCTGATAAATATTCATCACTCAGTGGTTGATTCTCTCATTCTATGTTCTGGAAGCTTCTTCCAGAGGCAGACTGGAGAAATCAACCACCAAGCTTAGCAAACCCTGACCAGGCCTAGAAACAGATAACCTCTCCACTAAGTGTTTTCTAACCCTTGCTGCAGTTGATAAAAAAAGCAAAAAAGGAACTGTTCTGTTACATGATTTGCATGTAACATAAATATGCAGCTATAGTAATGTTTTTATAGTTGGTTATTATAATGCCATCTTGTGGTTCTTTTGGATATTACACCTTTCTATTGTATTTTCTAAGTGTGTACCTCCCATCCTCTGTGAGCTATTTCCTCTTCCTAGTTCACTCTACTCTGTAACTTCCTGTTCCGGGTGCACTCTGCTTTTCTATTTCCTCTTCCTGTGTCCTCTCTCTCATGAGGTAAAGAATATGGCTACATGCTAGAAGGCCTCACTCAATCTACTCGCATCCTAGGACACATTACTATGTTTTGACCTGCAGTTACCATCTTTCGACCATCTGTCACATTTGTTGTATGCTGTACCTGCTATTCCAATGAATAAACGCTCATGGAAGAAATCGGTAATTGGTGAGTCACTATCTGATAAGAACTGTCTGCGGTGATCATATCTGCTTATACAGGCCAGGCATAGAGGTCTCAACAAGTGATAAGTCGCCATTACAACAGTTAGGAGTCAGAATAGGAACACATTTATTATTATTGCTGTATATGCATCCTGATAGCACTGCAGTAATAAATAAAAAAAGGTGCAATTGGGCTTTAAATAAAAAAAAATGTAAAACAAGAAATTAGCAACTTGCTAATAGCTTCAGAAATGCCAAATAAAATGATTTATTCTTTTTGAAGTCCATGTAATATTCAGCAGCATACAGCCTCATACTGGCGGTTTAGGTTTGCTCTTTTAACAGTACTTTGCCATAGGAATAATCATGCCTCAGGGTCCTTAGTAAGCATGTATCTGGCTGTTTTGCCAACTGGTAGTGGAAAGTAAGTAGATTATTGCTCCTAGGATTCAATGAACCAATGAATTCAAACCAACCATTCAAGAATCAGAGTGTAGTCCTGACCTGCATACCTACAAGGCCTGGATCCATCTCACCCCCTGCTGTAACACTATAGCAAAGTTGTGAAGTTGAGGTCCACATGTCTACTTCACATTTCGGCCAGCTATATGTGACTGTATATCCTGCTGCAGAACTATCTGTCCTGTGTAGAAAGCTCTATACTTATGGGATGACCCTCATTGTGTGGTAGTCCACATACAACCTCAATTCCAAACAAGTTAGGACAGTGAAAAATGTAAGTGTAAAATCTGCGTAAAAACAGAATGCAATGATTTTCAAATCTCACAATCTTTTTTATTCACAATAGAACATAGAAAAACACATTCAATGTTTAAGTTGAGAAAATTTACCATTTTAAGAAAAAAATAAGGTAATTTTGAAATTGTTGGCTGCAACGTGTCTCAAAGAAGTTGGGACAGGGCTACAAAAAGCTGGCAAAGTACAGCTCTAATTCCAAAAAAGCTTGGACAATGTTATATTTACCACAATGTAGCATCCCCTCTTCTTTTCACAACACTCTGTAAACATTTGGGAACTAAGTAGACCAGTTGCTGGTGTTTTGGGAAAAGAATGTTGGCCCGTTCTTGCTTGAGCATATGCTGCTCTAAAACCTGGATATATCTTTCAGCACTGATGGCGCCTTTCTCGATGTGCAAGCTGTACATTCCATACGCACTAATGCACCCCCATACCATCAGAGATGCAGGCTTTTGAACTGAGCTGTAATAACAAGCCTCTCCTCTTTAGTCCAGAGGAGCGCCCATGGTTGCCAAAAAGAATGTTACATTTCAATTCATCTGACCACAGAACAGTTTTCCACTTTGCAACAGACCATTTTAGTTTATTGCCTACATAGCTAACCATATAAGCAAGAGAGTTACTTTATGGCAACAATGTTTGCTATATAGGAGTATAATGGAGTTGGTACATATACTGTATATGGCTAATGGGTGTTGAATTGGGAAAATATGTGATGAGGGTGCTATGGTGACTACACTTGGATGATTTTTAGGCTTTACTTTTAATAGGTTTTTATTAATTTGTTCCGCAAGAAACAATATGGACAGTCATGGACATACAATTGAAAGCAAAACAAACTTACATTATGAGCATATGAAAGAATTTTGTGAGTTCAGCGAACCGATATTACATAAGTTAACTTTATCACCCGAAGAGCAAAGGTGCGAGCCTATTATTATAATAATGGAGGGTGATTCACCCACAACACCCCTAACGGGAACAAGCTTTGTTGTGATGTGGGGTCCATACACTAACTAGGCTTTACGTTTTTGTGATAAAGTGCTAATAATAAAAAGCCAAATTTATATTTATGTTAGTTGTCTTTTTGTGGTACCTAAAAAGTCCTCTATTTACTTTTCTTGGGTATGTTCCTGTCAATGTCTTGTGTCTAGTTCACTAGCCAATGGTCTTTTACCTTATTCATAAAAACAAGTACAAAATACAATCACTGCACCAAAAAAGGGTAATTGCTTGATTCTGCTTTAGCAAAATATCATTGAAACCAGTAATTTCATGGCAAAATCAATTTGACCAAAAATCACTTTTTACCTCTATTAACACCTTTACACTTACTTACTTAAGCACACTTTTGTTAGTTTTTGCACCGTTTTAATGATTTTGCTGGATGGTGTTGGTGGGGGTATAGACAAGAACAAAAGTGCAAAAAAAAAAAAAAAGTGTAATTGCCAAAGTTACCTACAGAGGAAGGAAGTCTACTGAATAAAAATGCAGGTGATGTTCTTAAAACAGCATAGTTAATGTAGGTACAAAGCTAGTACACTGACCTTTTTTGGCTTTAAAAGACTCTACCATGTACTGAGCTTCATCTTGTATCCGAGACTCTAGTCCACGTTTTCCAAGTCCCAAGTTCCTCAAAGTCATCAATCCAAAACGTCTCTGTTGTTTCCATATATGTCCATTGGACATCAAAATGCCTAATAAATGAGAACTAAAGTATATATTTTCAGGCTCTATGTAATTTTTGAGAAGGATTGTAGTGAAAATGTAAAGAAATATACAGATACAGCACCTATGATGCATAATCTAATGATGCTTTGCATATATAAGGGTTGCAGTATATTTTATGGTTGCCCTGGTTAATAATTAGATGTGGTAATTACTTTAGCGGGAGACTATACTTCTCTGGTAACCAATCTGAGGAACTTTGGCGCTTACTGGTGATGTTAGGGGCCGCACTTGAGGTATATATTAATAAATTGACCACAGCTGTTATAGTTGTGGGCTTAAAATCTATTTACAAAAACTATATTTAAACATAAAGTGCTGCAACCTAATGCTAGTTACATTTAATTGCTTTCAAAGTCATTTTGGCTTTTACATTGTTACCTGTCCTTACATTTGCAACTTGATTAAAATGAAAATGTAAACACACAAGTGAATGAGTAAGGCTAGTAACTCACTCCATTATTGGACAACTCTGTAAGAGGTTTCAGTCAGAAAAAGCTAGTATCAGGGCTATCTCTGGAGCTAACCCACAGTGCTTTTGGAATCTTTCATCCTGTATTAAATGCAAATTTGCAAAACAAATTCACATTTTAAGAGGCATGCATTTTAAATGGATGTTTCACATGTTATGTGTTTTGCATTGTGTGTACAATTTTACATAATTTAACTTAATCAAAAATGCTAAAGTGTGAATGGGCCCTGAGTCTATTAGAAAAGGAAGACTGTACCTCCTCCACCTAGAAGATCCTTTAGAAAGCTGGCTACAGGACGTCCAGACAGCTCTTCAGAATGAGAAACAATACCATCTTTCACTGCTCTCCAGCCATTCAGGACCACAAGAGGAGAATCACCAATCCACACAGTATAGATCTTCCCATAGAGCCTAGAGAGCTATGGTTGAGGGGAAGGTTTATTTTAGGTTCATCAGCTAATGATACATATATATATAATTCTACTTAGTTTCTTATAGAACAAAAAGATGCATACGTACAGTGAAAGTAAAAAGCTACAGTAGATGCAGGAATATTGATTGCATTAATGGAATTTGGCTATAGTGCTATATTGCTGTATGTTGGAAAGGCTTTATTGCGAACTGAGTTACTGGTGTATAAAAAGCATTCTAACATGGACATTTCTTGGTGACCTTAACCGCCAGTCATAAAACTTGTTTCACTTTTAGAGCTAGACTTTTAGAGCTTGGCTGAACAATTTGCAATTGAATACAAGGGGAACAAGAAATGTTTCTTATACCTTTAATTTCATACATAAACTGTGATTCTAGAGTGTTCAATGGAACCCTCTTACTGTACACACTACCCAGCAAAGTTGCCTAGGGTAAAAAGAATAAGAATTAAGAATAGTTTTCTAAAAAAATATACATTGATATATATTGATCCCATGTAAAATGGTAACGCTGGCCATAGATATTCAGATCTCTGTAATATCCACAGAATGTGCATAACCTGGCCCTCATACCAAATTGTTGATCATCCTATTCTGTCACAGTGCCTTCAATGTATATTTTGTATTTGTGTGCAGCAAGAATGTTACTGAGTTTTAAATAAAGCTTGGTTTTTGAGATTTTCCAGGAAACTGTAAATTAATATACAGTATCTCACACATTTTTGTAAATATTTTATTATATCTTTTCATGTGACAACACTGAAGAAATTGCACTTTGCTACAATATAAAGTAGTAAGTGTACAGCTTGTATAACAGTGTACATTTACTATCCTTCAAAATAACTCAACACACAGCCATTAATGTCTAAACCGCTGGCAACAAAAGTGAGTACACCCCTAAGTGCAAATGTCAAATTGGGCCCAAAGTGTCAATATTTTGTGTGGCCACCATTATTTTCCAGCACTGTCTTAACCCTCTTGGGCATGGAGTTCACCAGAGTTTCACAGGTTGCCACTGGAGTCCTCTTCCACCCCTCCATGATGACATCACGGAGCTGATGGATGTTAGAGACCTTGCGCTCCTCCACCTTCCATTTGAGGATGCCCCACAGATGCTGCATAGGATTTAGTTCTAGAGACATGCTTGGCCAGTCCATCACCTTTACCCACAGCTTCTTTAGCAAGGCAGTGGTTGTCTTGGAGGTGTGTTTGGGGGCATTATCATGTTGGAATACTGCCCTACTGCCCAGTCTCCAAAGGGAGCGGATCATGCTCTGCTTCAGTATGTCACAGTACATGTTGGTATTCATGGTTCCCTCAATGAACTGTAGCTCCCCAGTGCCAGCAGCACTCATGCAGCCCCAGACCATGACACTCCCACCACCATGCTTGACTGTAGGTAAGACACACTTGTCTTTGTACTCCTCACCTGATTGCCGCCACACATGCTTGACATCATCTGAACCAAATAAGTTTATCTCTGTCTCATCAGACCACAGGACATGGTTTCAGTAATCCATGTCCTTAGTCTGCTTGTTTTCAGCAAACTGTTTGCAGGATTTCTTGTCCATCATCTTTAGAAGAGGCTTCCCTCTGGGACGAAAGCCATGCAGACCAATTTGATGCATTGAGCGACGTATGGTCTGAGCACTGACAGGCTGACCCCCCACCCCTTCAACCTCTGCTTCAAAGGCTGGTAGCACTCATATGTCTGTTTCCCAAAGACAACCTCTGGATATCACGCTGAGCATGTGCACTCAACTCCTTTGATTGACCATGGTGAGGCCTGTTCTGAGTGAAACCTGTCCTGCTAAACCTCTGTATGGTCTTGGCCACCATGCTGCAGCTCAGTTTCAGAGTCTTGGCAATCTTCTTATAGCCTAGGCCATTTTTATGAAAAGCAACAATTCTTTTTTTAAGGTCCTCAGAGAGTTCTTTGCCATGAGGTACCATGCTGAACTTCCAGTGACCAGAATAGAATGAGAGAGTGAGAGCGATAACACCAAATTGAACACACCTGCTCCCCATTCACACCTGAAACCATGTAACACTAATGAGTCACATGACACCGGAGAGGGAAAATGGCTAATTGGGCCCAATTTGGACATTTTCACTTAGGGGTATACTCACTTTTGTTGCCAGTGGTTTAGACATTAATGGCTGTGTGTTGGGTTATTTTTAGGGGACAGCAAATTTACACTGTTATACAAGCTGTACACTCACTACTTTGCATTGTAGCAAAGAGGCATTTCTTCAGTGTTGTCACATGAAAAGATATAATAAAATATTTACAAAAAGTTGAGGGGTGTACTCACTTTTGTGAGATACTGTATATGTAACAGTAGCTCCACTTGTAAAGTAATAGATTTAGAAAACTCCTGCAAGGTCCTGTCTTGATGGTACTTTACCCCGGCTTTAATTTCTAAATGTCTCCCTACATGCGATTCTGCATGCTTTAAGGCGGGGGTCAGCAACCTGTAGATCACGATCTACCAGTAGATCGCGGACAGGTGACTGGTAGTCTGGGCTTGCTGACCCGCTATTCCAGAGCATCAAACAGAGTGCAATGCGGAGAGACTATTTGTGAAGTTGGAGCTGTAGTAGGGAGCAAGAGCCGCATTAGCCAATGTCTCCTCTGTAGTGCTGGCTCCTGTCCCATATGGAGTGATACCAACTGCACTCTACCTCTTATCCCGGCTAGTGGTCTCCAGAGTGGTGCCAGCAGAAGGAAAGAAGAGATCTTCAGGTCAGTGTGAAGCAATACACTGGGCATAATAGTATAGAGCTGCTTTTACACTGATGCACTGCTGAATGCCACAAAGGGCTCATTCACAAGTGCAGCAGGCACTGATGAGCCTCTGAAAAAGCGAAGTGTGTGTGACAGGTGGAGAGGAGGCGATATATTGCCTCCTCACCACTTGAAATAAAGCCATGATTGCTGTGCACTGCACAATACACAGTAGTACGACAATTAGAAGTTTAAATCAGGTGTGAGGAGACGACACTGTGCCCGGTGATCTTTGACTTCTCCCACATTGTTCAGGTTGCCTACTCGTGCTTTAGGGGATGCTCAGACCTAGGGAATATGAAACATATATGGTGGACATGCCCTAAGGGCACAATACTGTGAGTAAGAGTCTACCACATGGTCAACTCGGTGTTACACATAAACTTACGAAAATACCCTTGGGAGGCGCTCTTACACAAACCGATAAAAGGCGATACCAAACGAGAGCGCGTTCTTGCAACCCATATTTCCTCGGCCACAAAACAGACAATTGCCAAAGTATGGAAGACACCTATTCTCAATTTCGATGAAGTGAAAAGTCGGTTTCACAGCACCCTAGTGAATGAGAAATTGGTAGTGATTCTTAATGGGGGTACGTGCACCAAGGGCAGGGGGTACACCCAGGGCTCTGTCTCCCGAGTCCCGCCTCTCACACAAATACCGTCCCTGGCAGCTTGCTGTAGCCATGCTGTGCTAACAACAGGGAAGCGGTCTGCCCTGTTTGTGTGGGGTGTCAGGCCAGCGGAAGCTGCCTGTTAATACTGGAGCCCGTAATTGCGGCTCACTGCCCAGTAGAAGTTTCCAAAGGCAGTCATGACTGCCCAGAGGCAGCTCCATTTTCTCCCATCTGCCGGCTCCTCCCCAGCTCCTCCCCTCTCCAGCGCACCTAGGTCCTGCCCACCATGCGTGAAGAAGAAGATGCCTGCCAGCGGCTCCCTGATATCCACTCCACTCTGCAATCCACATAGCCAGGTACTGCAGTGCAGACAGGTGAGTCCTGCCTGCCTGCTCAGGAACTACACATGCAAGCATGCCACGCCATCAGTGCCACTTATCAGTGCCCCCTATCAGTTCGGCCTCAGTGCCGCCTATCTATCAGTGCAGCCCCATCAGTGCCCCCTGTCAGTGCAGCCTCAGTGCTGCCTATCTATCAGTGCAGACTCATCAGTGCTCCCTATCAGTGCCTCCTATCAGTCCTGCCCCATCAGTGCCCATCAGTGCCACCTATCAGTGCAGCCCCATCAGTGCCACCTCATCAGTGCTGCCTCTCAGTACCACCTATCAGTGCCCCCTATCCGTGCCATCTATCAGTGCAGCCTCATCAGTGCAGCCTCATCAGTGCCGCCTATCAGTCCCGCCTCATCAGTACTGCCTATCAGTGCCCCCCATCTGTGCTGCCCATCAGTGCAGCCCCATCAGTGCCGCCTATCAGTATCGCCTATCAATGCCACATATCCGTGCTGCCTATCAGTGCAGTCCCATCAGTGCCACATGAAAAAAACAAATGCGCCTCTAAGAGTAACAGTAAAAACCAGGATTTTATTAAATAACAAGTGACTACTCACAGAAGTAGTAGGGTGCTGCGCTTTGCAGTGTCAGCCACTGCTGGCTTCTTTGCTGGAGTCCTGTGGTGGTCCTGCTGGGCTGGGGTGGTGGGGAGTGCGGGTTTAGCTGTACTGGTGGAGGAGGGTCCTTCGGTGAGTCCCGGGGAGACCTTCTCTAGGAGACAGTGGTCCGCAGCAATCCGATCCGACCGGTGCCAGTGCGTGCAGGAGAGGTGACCACAGCAACGGCGACGCGTTTACGGGGCTCTACCCCTTCTTCAGGCCGTGAGTGCTGCATACTGAAGTGAGGCAGCTTATATAGGCTGGGGGGAGGGAGGAGCTCTGATGATCCGTTCATCTCCCTCCTGATGTTTAACCCTTCGGATGGTGCCGGCCATACTTGATTGATGATAAAATTAAAAAAGAAAGGTTGTGCAATGGGCTGGGAACACTAGTTTGGTTAACTGGGTTCCAAGAAAGAACTTTGTGT
>BLSH010115851.1:185506-197575 GCA_018402905.1 Glandirana rugosa
AGTATTTTCAGTATTTTAACAGATACGTGTTTCTAGGACCCACGAGAACACCCACTGCACCCAGGATCTTTGTGCATAGACAATTTTATGACTTTTATGATTTTTTATGTTTTTAATGAACTTTCATGAATGTCATTCAGCTCCATCATGGGTCATCTGTGATTGCCCCCACCTAAATGCCTCCCATCACATGCTCACAGCATAACCACTCCATCTGATCCCTAGTCCACGGTTCACACTGCGCTTGAACATATCCTCTTTTTTTCCATCAGTGCCACATATCAGTGCAGCCTCATCAGTGCCGCCTATCAGTGAAGCCTCATCAGTGCCCCCTATCAGTGCAGTATCATCAGTGCCTCCTATCAGTGCTGCCTATCAGTGCAGCCTCATCAGTGCCCATCAGTGCAGCCTCATCAGTGCCGCCTATTAGTGCCCATCAGTGCTGCCTATCAGGGCCACCAATCAGTGCCCATCAGTGCCTCCTATTGCTGCAGCCTCATCAGTGCCCCCTATTAGTGCAGCCTCATTAGTGCCATCTATCAGTGCCCATCAGTGCCTCCTATCAGTGCTGCCTATCAGTGCAGCCTCATCAGTGCCCATCAGTGCAGCCTCATCAGTGCCGCCTATTAGTGCCGCCTCATCAGTGCCCATCAGTGCAGCCTCATCAGTGCTGTCTATCAGTGCCCATCAGTGCCTCCTATCAGTGCCGCCTATCAGTCCAGCCTCATCAGGGCAGCCTCATCAGGGCAGCCTATCAGTGAAGCCTCATCAGTGCCCTCTATCAGTGCAGTATCATCAGTGCCACCTATCAGTGCAGCCTCATCAGTGCTCCCATCAGTGCAGCTTCATCAGTGCCCCCTATCAGTGCAGCCTCATCAGTGCCCCCTATCAGTGCAGCCTCATCAGTGCCCCCTATCAGTGCAGCCTCATCAGTGCCACCTATTAGTGCCCATCAGTGCCTCCTATCATCACAAACACATACTGACATTACACACACACACACACATAAACCATGACACCCAAACAATAGAAATTACTTTTCGAGAAAGGGGTACTTAGTACATTTTATTAGCCCTGCAGGGGTACTTCACCGTAAAAGGTTGAGAAACACTGCCATAGATGAGTGAATGTGTGTTTTTCAGTTCTATGGTCCTCAGCCGAAGGACCCCCCCCCCCCCCCCTTTTTGGATATGAAACATACAGCAATCTCAGGCATGGCTTTGTTATTCAACTTCCTATTGATTTCATACTGCTGTGCCTGTTTGTTGTTCCCCTTCCTTTTTTTGTTCTTAATATACATTCATATTTCTGCATCATTGATTACTGTAGCATACCTTGCAGAGATATGGGGGAGAGCTACTAGGCTTAGGTATGGTCACTGACCTGAAATACATCAGAAAAAAAATATACTTGTGCTCAGATCCCAATAGCTTGTACATGCAAATAATCCACCAGTCGCTAAAGGGGTGTGACCACGTTAACACTAAAAAAAAATATTGGATGAGCCCTCGGCACACTGCACACTCTGCCCTTCTCACGAGCGCTTACTCATAGCTGCTAGCAAAACAGTACAAAAAACATTTAATATACATAGACATAGTATAAAATTGATCCTCCCAGACCTTTAACGATGTTTTGGGACACTACCGGTTTTTTTGCTTGTCGCAAATGTGTGTCTTGTAGGCAGGTGGAGGTACATCTTCGCAATTTTACGGCATTTACCTCTGGATGTAATGGAGCACGTTTTGTTATCAAGGATTTTATAACCTGTCATTCCAAGTATGTTGTATATGCTATCCAGTGTCCTTGCAACTTATTATACATTGGACGGACAAAGAGGAAATTAACTAAGAGGGTATCAGAACATATAGCCAACATCAAGGCAGGGTATAGAGATCATAACTTGTCGCTCCATTTTAGAGAAAAGCACAGTAAGGACCCCTCTGGTCTCAAATTTTGGGGATTAGAGGTACTTAAGGCCAATTGGAGGGGTGTGAACAGGGTGAGAGAAATCTCCAAGAGTGAGGTGAAATGGATATATTTGACTGGGTCGCTCCAGCCAGGGGGTCTTAATGTCGAATTGGATGTCAACTGTTATATCAGCAATTCGTAAATATTTGACACACATATCGGCTCCCCTCCTCCCCCCTAATTATACCTTGTTTTGTCCTTCCTTTTCTTTCCTCCTTTTTTCTTTTTTTCTTTTTTGTTTACATTGGGTCCCCAATTGATTCTTTTTTACATTGGGTCCCCAATTGATCCCTACCCATATCGCCATGATCAGTACAGATATGCTATTTAGATGTAATTAACTATATCTAAGTTTACACATTTGTTTAGTGGCACTATATATATATTATAAGGAGAGTATGCCTACCTCATTCAATTCGCACTGATTTGAGGTGGTCCAAGAGATGACCCTGTTTATCAATTTATTTTATATATTTCAGGTTATGCATTTTATTTGATTTTAATATTTGTACTAATTTGGATATATATATATATATATATGTTTTTCCATTTCATGTGGCGTATTATATATATCTATATCGTGAAGTTCTGTAATTCTTAGACTTCATATATATCTTTATCACTGTTCTGTTTACTGTGAGATTAAATATGTAAGGTGGGCCATGTACCCCCTGTGAAGAGTTCCTTATTTTATTGTATACATGGATGGAAAAGCTCATCCAAATTCTATATTACTATAGATGTAATTGGGATTTCTTTGATTGGATCGGCGGCGCGGATCTGTCCAAGCAGGTTGCATCATGTATGGGCGGCTTTGGACATCGGCGCCGTGTCAATTGATTCCGGTACAGATAGAATTGGCCGTCAGTTATATTTGTTTAATCACAGGAACTCATCGCAGTAGGATAGTCCACTGTGAGATTAAAATATGCAAGGTGGGACAAGTATCTCTTGTGAAGAGTCCCATACTTTATACATGAATTGAAAGGTTCACCTAGATTCCAGATAGTTACAGATGCAAATGTGGATTACTTTTGATTGGATCGGCGGCGCAGATTTGTCCAGGCGGGTTGCATAGTGTATGGGCGTCTTTGGACACTGGAGCCGTTTTAACTTATTCTTGTTCGTGTGTAATCGGCCATCAGTTGGATTCATGTAATCACTGGAACTCATTACAGTGGGATAGTACATGGCTTAACCGTCATAAGGTTTCTATGTAGTTGTCATATCCACAGCTTAAAAGAACGGAGACGGTTAAATTACTGTGAGCCGTTCAGAGATAAAAAGCTGAAGCCGTGTAGTGTGGTCACGCCCTCTGACGAAGGAATGACGAAACGCGTCAGGGCGTGATCACACGGCCGTCAATCAGACCTAGGAGTGTGTGCCTCGCAGCTACAGCTCTGACTACAAGGAAAGCGGTGAGCTGGCTGTTTTTTCAACACACAGTGGATATGTTACTTTTGCTGGATTTTATATGAGATTTTGTAAGTGTACATCTGTAGGGGCGGGTGGATTTTATCCTGAAAACACTCAATAAATATATAGATCATGCACTATGTTGAGCGTTGTCTCTCTAAGGTAATCCCGCACGGTAAAACATCATTTGGTTCCCATACACCTTAAGATGATCTGAGACCGAAGTGGATTTGACTGCAGTTGGCTCATACAAGGCGCTGATTTGATTTACCTCCGGTGAGTTTTTCCACTTTGGGGGGGTTCTTCTCCTCCCTATATACTCACGCGGTGTGGTGAAGGATAAGGTCTTTTGAAGTGATCCGCATTCCCAGATTTGAGACACATATAGGACTATCTTATACATCATCGAAAGAAACCTTTTATTAATTAAAAGACTGGACTAATCACTAGTCATATATAAGCGCTGCTGGGATCATTTAATCTGGGGTCCTATGACCTTTTGACTTTTGTTACCATTAGAGATATAGTATAGAATGTGACCAATCAAAGTCCATAGCTCATTAACGTTGATTAGGCCACAGGCAGTGGAATTCTCTGACGGGCAGGTTCCATGGAGGGATAGTAAAGCCAATCAGATGGATGATCCGGAAGGTAATTAGTTCACCTGAAAATTCCAAGTAAGTAAATTTTCTTACCCTCCGGTGGGACGCAGCCCCTCAGAGCAGCCGACCTGTGATGACTAAACAACAGAATGATTACAAGAGACAATATACAAAAATGAAATCAAAGCAGATCAAATAAACACATCCCTGTGCAAATTAAAACTCCACATGACATGGTCAAATAGCATATTAGTGACCACAATAAAAAAAGACATGTCTGTTGTAAACTTCATGACATAAGATGGACAAATCACACATAAATAGTAAAAACTCAATATAAAGCATAAACGTGTAATGGTGTATAAATATGTGCTTAAAGAGTCCATAAGATATGCCAAAAGAAGGAGGGGGGAAATGGAGAAAAACAGCTCCAATCTGTATCCAACTATACGAAGGTGACTGGCCCATACACACACCAATAAAGATGTGTATTCCAAAAAGCCAATCCGGGGAGCATATGTGTTCTGAGTGCAAATGATTATAAGCCCACCCATCTGACAATAAACACACGTGTGTAAAAGGGGCCAACACAAGGTACACATATCTTGTCAATACACATTAACAATATATTATGAAGAATGCATAAAGCCATAAATGAGAATATATGAATGTGTAACTAAAGGCTCCCTATGATAAGCCAAAGAAAGGAGAAAAAAAATCCCCAGTCTATGGCCGGCTGTATAGAGACCGTGAACCCAAACACACAGCAATACGAGTGTGTGCATCGAGAGACCGACACAGGGAATGCGTCAGCCACCGATGCAAAGAACTGTGAGCCCACACATGTAGTGATGTGTGCAGGGAAGCTTGTATATGGGGAAGTTGGCATAAAAAGAGCATGTGGTTTCGATGTAGGTAATCGTTATTAAACTATATAAATATATGTGAAGGGAAAAATGATACAAAGGGAAACAAAAAAGAGGAGAGAAAAGAAAAGAAAAGGAAAGATTGTTGCATAGTCTCTCATACTATGCACAAACGTGTGCAATGCAAGGTCACAAAATTGCAAAACAAAACATGGCTAGTTAAAACAGTACATGACCAAGATTAAGGAAATAAAACCGCAAGTCACTGTTGGGACTGGACACAATGGACCAACGAGGGTGAGGCAACATGAAGGAGCAATTGTAAATAAATGAATATATAGAAATATGTATTGATATTAATATAATATTATTTTATTAGTGGTGCCTACTCAAATATTAACCCTCGGGGTGCTAGATCGGAGTGATGGATAGCTATTCAATGATGAGTTTGACACTAATGCCTATAGGGCTATACATCAAACACTCTGATAGAAGCTAGACACGCTAAGCCAGCCACTATAGGTGCCTAAGGAGTAACTCCAACCCCAGCTAATAATCCATTGAAATAAGCTCTATAAGGACATAACAAGGGACAACTTACTGTGGGATGTTAAAGAACCTTATTAAAATGTACTGTTGCAGTTATTGTAAAATTGTTCAATGGTAATGTACAAACTGAAAAAGGGGGAATGAGGGGAAGAGGGGAGGGGAAGGGGGGAACAGGAAAAATGATGTACAGGCAACAGTATATTAAATTCTATTTTCTATGTGGGCTGAGGTCGTTATGGACCGTCAATGCAACACCAGGAAAGTGTGGGCCGAACGAAACAATCATCAATCATAATAGTGGGAAACATCCCATTCAAAATTCATTCCGTTCGGCCTCCTGGTGTTGAAAAAGAATATCCAGTAGATTTCCCTCTGACATAAAATCTTAAACTTGTCCCCTCCCCTGCATGGCGGGGACACCTTCTCAACTGCTTGAATAACCATACTGGAGGCGTTTTTAAAATGTATCTCTCTCTAGTGTCTGGCCACATTAGTGTCCCGATCCTATTCTATGTCCCTAAGATGATCGTTTAAACGATCCCTGAGTCTTCGTGTAGTACGCCCAACATATTGCAGGTTACAAGACGTACATGTAATGATTTATATAACAAATCTGGAGTTACAATTGATGAACCTGCGAATGTGGGACGTGTGGTTGGTGTTGCTGGACCTTATGGTGTCCCCTCTAAGTATGTGAGGGTAACAAGGACACCCCTGTACCCCACAGCGAAACGTGCCCTTAAAATGTAACCAGTGCTGTTTGGACTGTGTGTTGGAGAAAAGGCTGGGTGACAAAAAAGTTCCCAGCCTAGGGGCCCTGCGGGACATGGTTCTAATGCCTTGTGATAGGATGGAAGCATATTTCGGATCATTGTGTAGAACCGGTAAGTATTTAGTTACAATGTTGCTGACTTTATAAAAGTCTACAGTAAAGAGTGTAGAGAATACAGGAATTTGATTGGAGGGGGAAGTGCAACCTCTCTTTTGTCTCTTTTCCAACAGCCTAATCCGTGGAGTGTTGTTAGCAATGTTCAAAGCTCTATTTATAATAGAGGGAGCATAGCCCATGTCAATAAATCGCTGTGACGTGGCCAAACTCTCACACTCATAATCTGTTGGAGTACTGCAGATGCGTTTGAGCCTGAGAAATTGGCCAACAGGAATTCCCTTTATAGTGTGTTTGAGGTGACCAGAGTCCGCTCTCAGTAAGGAATTGCCTGCTGTAGGTTTTCTAAACAAACTGAACTGAACTTTACCACCACAGCCTATGAGGACCACGTCCAGAAAGGATATGGAGGTGTCCTCGTGTTGAGATTGTTGTCGTTCATATAGTTGATCCAGCTAGTGGTATCAATCTTATCCCTAGAAACAATTAATAACAAATCGTCTATATATCGACAATAAAAATGTGTATCCATGCGACGGGGGCTATCAGTCGCAAAGATACGGAGTCACTCCCACCATCCCATAAACAAGTTAGCCAGGGAGGGGGAAAACTTAGTGCCCATAGAAGCTCCGCATCTTTGCAAGTAGAAGACCCCATCAAACATGAAAAAATTATGCTTTAACAAATATTCTAGGCATAGTAGAATAAACTCTTGATGGATCAAGCAATGACAACCATACTTATAAAGGAAAAAACCAACAGCCTTCAACCCAAGGGTATGTGGGATGGAGGAGTAGAGGCTGGCCACATCACAAGTGACCCAGCCATACTCATTACGCCATACAAAATCCTGAACTTTGGTCAACAGATGTTTGGCGTCTGGTAAATATTCAGGCAAATTCACAACAAGTGGTTGAAGTAGATGAGCCACCCATTGGCCCAAACATTCATTTAATGAGCCAATGCCCACCTGGGGAGTGTGCCCGCGGCTCGGGCGGACCCGATGTCCGCCGGCGAGCCGCGATGAGCGGCTACAGGGAAAGAACGGGGAACCGCCGATGTAAACACGGCGGTTCCCCGCACTGTCAGTGGGGCATGAGAGATCTACTGATCCCTGTCACTGGGATCAGTTAGATCTCTCATGCCCATGTTAGCCCAACCCCCCCACAGTAAGAACACACCCAGGGAACACAGTTA
The DNA here is from genome assembly GCA_018402905.1 of Glandirana rugosa. Taxonomy (NCBI): domain Eukaryota; kingdom Metazoa; phylum Chordata; class Amphibia; order Anura; family Ranidae; genus Glandirana; species Glandirana rugosa. The sequence goes on from BLSH010115851.1 coordinate 192,994, forward strand.
ACCCCTAGCTCTCCCCCCCAGGTTAACCCCTTCACTGCCAATGACATTTATATAGTAATCAGTGGACATTTAAATTTCTGATCGCTGAATAAATGTCATTGGTCCCAAAAAAGTGTCAAAATGTTCCGACATGTCCCCCCCAATATCGCATTACCGCTAAAAATCGCAGATCGCCGCCATTACTAGTAAAAAAAAATAAATAAATAAACACCCCAGAAATGAATTCTCACCATCCGTAAACGCGGCCACTTTTGCGCAAACCAATCAATAAACGCTGATTGCAATTTTTTTTATTGCAAATATGAGGAATTATATAATTCGGCCAAAAACGGTGAAAAAAAATGTTTTTTTATATTTTTTTTTTGGATTTGAATTTTAGCAAAAAGTAAGAAATTTGGGTTTTTTGCAAAATGGTCGCTCTTCTTTTGTTTATAGCGGCGATAAGAAATGACGCAGAGGCGATCAAATACCACCAAAAGAAAGCTCTATTTGTGGGAAAAAAAGGACGCAAATTTTGTTTGGGTACAACATCGCACGACCGCGCAATTGTCAGTTAAAGCGATGCAGCGCCGAATCGCAAAAAGTGCTCTGGTCCTAAAGCTGCAAAACCTTCCGGTTGGTAAGTGGTTAAGATCATTCAACGCTGTCCTCTCCTCTGTAGACAAATTATGAGGTATTGAGCGGCTGGAAGATTTATGTGCTAAACGTGTAAGGTCCCTTTCAACCAGCTTTTGGAATAAGTCCATATCCTTTCCCCTAGAACCAATGGGGTAAAAATCTGAACGGACTCTAAAGGGGACCCCTTTATGCACTCCCGAATGATCAGAAGAAGGGGGAGCAGACTCAAGTGCCAAATCAGTGAAATCATGTACAGCACAAGTATCTAAAAATGATAAAGGAGAGAATTTTACAACAGACATGTCTTTGTTTATTGTGGTCACTAATATGCTATTTGACCATGTCATGTGGAGTTTTAATTTGCACAGGGATGTGTTTATTTGATCTGTTTTGATTTCATTTTTATATATTGTCTCTTCTAATCATTCTGTTGTTTAGTCACCACAGGTCAGCTGCTCTGAGGGGCTGCGTCCCACAGGAGGGTAAGAAAATGTACCTACTTGGAATTTCCAGGTGTACTGATTACCTTCTGGATCATCCATCTGATTGGCTCTACTAACCCTCCATGGAACCTGCCTGTCAGAGAATTCCAACGCATGTGGCCTAATCACCCTTAATGAGCTATGGACTTTGATTGGTCACATTCTATACTATGTCTATGTATATAAAATGGTTTTTGTACTGTTTTGCTAGCACTATGAGCAAGAGCTCGTGAGAAGGGCATGAAACGCGTTAGCTTTTTTGCTCTATTTTTGTACTGTATGGACTTTTATCTGCAATAAAGAAGCATTTTTGGAGTGCTGCTTTCAGGATTTTGCTTTCACTTATCTACGGTCTGCACACCGAGCCAGCACCCACGGGAACACAGGTGTTTTGTTTAGGACTTTCCTCCTCTGCAGCGGGCCTCCCATTTATCTAGGTTTGAAAGAAGTTCCATAGCTGCTAAAGTAGGTGATCGAGTCAAAGACCACAGTCCATTCAGAGCAGAATGTTGGCTCATTTGAACATCAGATAGTTGTACACTAGCTGAAGCAGAGAGAGGTGCAGCATGCAAAAAGGGATGTTGACTTATATAGTGTCTATGAACTTTATGCCCATATAGTCTTGCCGTATATATCCATAGTCTTGCCAAAATGTGCCCTCTTTTATGCAGTTGTTTGCTGCATCTTCAATAAATATGCCCTTATCTTACTTTCATTTACTTTTTTGGTGCGGCTGATCAGTCAGCATGTGTGTGGGAGGCTGCATCCACTTGAAACCCCTAAAACAAATCTGTGCCTGATATTGCAAACCAGAGGCTCGCAATGTCTTTTTCAGTGGTACCTGGAAGAGTTACTGCTATAGGTTGTATTGACAGCTTAGTATGCTGTCAATCACAAAGCTTTGCCTGCGCTTCTATAACTGTGACCCAACCTCCTCCCAGACATCCCTGACCTCCTAGTATCCACAAAGGTGCAGTGGTAGCTGCAAACATCATTGTAGCATGTGAAGAAGCCTTTCCACCTACCTTCTACTTCCTCCTTGCATTTAAAACCCCTACATTTCTAATGGTGCAGTATTTGGGACTGATTTGAGGTCTAAAGATGCATGAATTGGAGCCGATCTGAGATCTGAAGGTACAGGCAAAGGGGATGATCTGTGCAGAGGCGGCTCTAGGCTTTGTGAGGCCTTAGACAAAACCTAGACATGAGGCCTTACTCACGCCCATAATGGGAAAAATAATTCAAGCGATAAAAAATTTACTTCATGGCCTCATACACACGGGCGTTTCATGACGCCGGTGTTTGTAGGCGTTTTTTGCAGCTCTCCATGTTATTCAATGGCCCTCTAAAAACGCAGGCGTTTGTGAGCAGTAGAGGGCGTTGGCGTTAGTGAGCTGTTTCTAGAACGCAGGACCAGTGCTTTCTGAGGCTGTAGCGTTTTGGCGTTTTTTGACGCCAATTGGCAAAACGCTCACTAATGCCCGCTAACGCCGTACCGGCGTTAACCGGCGTTTTTTTGACGCCAACATTTTTAGGTTAAAAAAATAGCAGAGGACTGATTTTTTTTTAAAAACGCCTATTGACGCCGATGCTCACTAACGCTCACTAACGCTGATGCCAAACGCCGGTAAAAACGCTGATTTTTTTCCAAAACGTCGGACCCAACGTTTTGCCTATGTTTTCACAGACGCCCGTGTGTATGAGGCCTATAAATTACATATATTAACAGCTTTAAAGTTCTGGTGTCAGTACTCTCTATCTCGGTGCTGGTGTCAGTGTCAAATTAGGCAGTTGCGAGGCCCCTATGAGTGCGAGGCCTTAGGCGACCGCCAAATTTGCCTAATTAGAGAGCCACCTCTGGATCTGTGGTCTGAAGGTGAAGGAATTGAGGCTGACCTGAGGGATGAAGGTGCTATTGTTCAATGGCACATTATTTTTAGTTGTAAATTGCCACTTAATGCAGAAAAGTTTGCTGATCATTGTTATAAGCTATAATTGGATGAAAATGCTTATCAGGCAATTCCAGCCCCTACACAGTACTGGTAGAAGGACTTCAACTGGCCAATACATATCAGTCTGGCAGCATGAGGCATTAAACACACAGACATTGCTTGGTCTTCAGCTTTAGTCAGCATTTCCAAAACACCTGAAAAATAAAACTTGCCGAAGCCTTTAAGCACTCCTGTGTTTAAAGCTATACTGTCACTTGTATCTAAATTAAGTATTTTAGAAGTGTTGGAAAAAGAAAAAAAACATACACATAAAGCCACCATTGTGATATTAAACATGCATCAAGAACCCCAATTCTACTTGTAAGTAATGGCACTTGATGTTTCAGCAATTATATACCTACTTGTGTTATCTTCTCTGGATGAAACTGGAATTTCAGTGTCCACAAGTTTCCAATCAAAGGCAATGGAACAGGTCCAGGGGGGAGATTTTTCGACGTCCATAGGACTTTCAAATAACTGATTATCAACAGAGTCCCCAAAAATAGGAAAAATAACTCAGAGATACTCCACATAGCCAAGTAAATGTGAGTTATGCAAGACAATATGAAAATAAAGAATTCTTTATGTACTGTTCGTGATGTGAATAATCTGAGCTCAGTTTGTCTATTAAAGCTCTGATCTCTATAGGTAACAGTTCATATATCTTTAGTACAAGTGCTGTTAATATGTAACTATTATTAACCAGTGGCACATACCTATTCTTAAAGGGAAACGATATATGCTTTTTTAAATGGGCAATATATTTTATTTGTAATGTATATGTTTTAAACTGTTGCCTACAATTTGTCTTCTACAAATAAATGTTTCATACATGCCAATGAATTTTCAAACAACAATAGGTTATCTAAAAAGACAGCACAGCAGAAGCTCACTGCCTGTGGGCTCATTTTGTCAAATTCAAACCAAGGACAAAGCCCTACAATAAAAGATATGTCATTATTCTGGGTATGTTTAAAATACACCTAACCTTTACCTTATTACACCGTAAAAGTTTAAAATTTAACATTTTTTAGTCCTGCCCATAAAAAATATTAAAAAGAAAACCAGGACAGCCATCAGAAATTTTGGGCCCCCTTAGACAGCTTTAGACCTGAGCCCCCTCAGGCCTGACCACCAGCACTCCTATTTACATATTTACCAGCCCCTTCCACCGTTCTCTATCCTGACAGATGCTCCTGTGTACTCACAGCCACTGGCAGGACAGGGAAGCCGGCAGAGCTGTGGTGGGCGAACAGGAGGGAATCAGATGTAGGCAGAACAGGGAGGGGAATCAGTGCAGCAGGATGGAGGGGGGCTATTATAGGAACTATGCCCAGTAAGTCTCTCCCTCCAGCAGCTAAAAGCAGCTGCAAAGAGCCCGCACAAGGCATTGCTACTGTAAATAACACCCGCCCAACAGAACTGATCCCCCTCCCTGTCTTGGCCCCCCTGCATGCCTGGACCCCCTAGAGGAGGACCGGCGGTATCCCC
>BLSH010115851.1:206720-217612 GCA_018402905.1 Glandirana rugosa
CGGAAAGGGGGCAGTGTCCCACACTTCTCCCGGGCTGCAGGCGTTTTGAGCACGTAAGTGCCATTGCCGCCGAACAGGCCCCATCGGTGGCCACCCTAGTCGAGAGGTAGAACGGGGGACGGTGTGGAGGGGGGGAGGGGGTCGTGGCACGCTAGCAAGCCGGAAGAGTAAGCCTAGCGGTACGCCGCATGCCGGCGGTAAAACGCCGCCTGGCGGCGGTAAAACGGCATCGGCGCCTGTAACAGTCAGATACCCCGAAAGGGAGATCGCGAGCCTCGCCGGTAAAAGTTATGACGTGCAACGGACACTCCACATAAGCCGGAGATCACAAAGGACCGCCGGTAAAAGTGACGTACGAGACGTAAAGATGTGCACCGACGTCGAAGAGAGAGAGGAGTGTCTTTGCCGCCACTGTCCCCGTCGAGAATGTCTGCTAGACGCGATCTTCCGTCGACCTTGACGTTCATATCGACCCGAGGGAGGCCCACGACCACCACCACCCCACGACAGGAGACTGAGGGACACCCACACACCGACACACGCCCCCCAGGGAATGTAGGGACACAGTAAGGACCGTTACCGACTAGAGGGACGACTTGGACGACTCCACCGTAGTCGCTGTGAGGAGAGAGAGAAGCTGCAGCCACGTGTAGAAATGCAGAGCATGCAGTGAAAATGGCCGCCAGGAAACACTAGAGGCCGAATACACCTCACAGGCAACGTGCAGTATTGAAAATGGCCGCTCCGAGCGCTAGAGGGAAAGCCCCATAGACTGACAATGTCCGCGGCTACGGCAAAATGGCGGCGGTCCGCCGCAAAATGGCGGCCGTACGCCGCATGGCGATCCGAATGAGAAGGCCGAACGATCGCACGGTGCTGGGGGAGGGGGGGAGGTGTGGCAGGGGGCAAGATGGAGAGCTGATCCCACCGGTGGCTACCCCGGACAAGCCGCCGTTACCGTGAATGCACGAGTTTTGCGGACGTCGGGCCCTCTTCACACCCTGTGACGGGGGAAAGGCAGGGCGCTCACTTACCGGTCCGATGCCACGGTAGCCACCAGAAAGCAGACTTCGCGCCTTTGACGGCGGTATGCTGCAGGCCCAAAGTCACCCTGCCGAACGCATCAGTAAAGGGGACCAACAGGGGGATTTCATCCCGGGCCTCCTGCACGGAACAGGTAAGATGTGGCGGGTCCCCCATAGCGGGACTGGCTTCGCATCATGTTGGCCAGGTCGGGGAAAGTACAGAGCTCCAGGACTCTCTATGCCCCGACCGGCTTCTTGATAGCAGATCATCTTGATTGCAGTAAAAAAGAAAATAAAAAAGAAAAATGGTCATAATCAGGACCGCAGTTCCCTATAGGGAAGCCAGGTCAACTCCTTGCGAACTAGGCATTGAAACTGAAGAGCTCTACTGTGAGGGGGTTTGATGTAGGAAGAGAGGACGGCCCCCGGGGGAGGGGCCAGCTGATTCTTTTCCCTGCCTAGTTAACTCCTAGTTGGACGAACATAAAACCCCACAAAGTCAATGAAGAGCTGCGTCTGTCAGTGAACGTAAGGAGAAATAATACCTCATTGCTGAGCACTTTCACATGGACTCTTTTTACAAGAGACTGTTGATGTTTTAAGAAATGTATATGTACCTAGGAGGGAGGTGTGTTATAGTATTGAAGGTTTCCTTTTGCATTTAGCACATACATGTTTTGATATTGGTTGCACAGCCCATACACTTTTTGAAATTGGTTGTATAGCACAAGCACTTTTATGAAATAGAGTGAGTGGAATGTGTATTATATGTGTATTATAGTATGGAGAATACAAAGGGATTTTTAGTCATTTTTTATTTTTTTTTATTTTGGTTTTCAAAATTTTAAAGATTTCACATTTTATGCGCCCAAGTGTGGATCACAGTAGCACTAGTGGGAAGGAGGTAGGTGTATTGTAGCGCTACAGCTAAATACAAGTTTTGTAAACTTAAAAAAAAAGTCTGTTCTTCATCTCCATTATATGAGATAATATAATTTGTGGGTTACAGAAGAAAGTCAAGATCAATTTTATTTCCAGTTCATGTCACAGGAAGTTTCAAGGACACAGTTTTTCTGGCAAGATCAACAGGCATTATTTATACTTGCTGAAAATATACTTTGCCTGAAAAATGAAATCTAAAACAGTCATTACAACTAAGGACTGGCAAGCTGCAAGTAAGTAAAATGTATAAAAGCATCTGTCAGTTTTCAAACTATGGAAATCCTAAAAAAACTACAAAATAATCCAAAAATATTAAAAAAATAGGATTATTATGTATACTATATATGTGTTCAGTTTGCTTATACATTGTCTATTGCCTGGAAAAGGGGACCCTTGAGTCTCTGAAGCGTTGGTGGTTTTATCGGATGTTTTGCTATTGAAATCTCAGTAAACTTTTAAGACCTACTTTTGGTGTGCCGGCCATTTTCACCTATGGATTTTAACAATAAAGACCTTAGACCCCATACACACTATTAGATTTTCTGCAGATTTTTGTCTTCAGATTTACCAAAACCATGTGGTGCAAGGGCCTGCCTGATTGCATGCAAATTCAAACTCTTAAGGTTTGACCCCATATTATAGGCTTTTGGTAAATCTGAAGACAAAAATCTGCAGAAAATCTAATAGTGTGTATGGGGTGGTTCTATCCTCTCACCAATCCAATAAGTTTTGCTTTTAGGGATACTTTAAGACTTAAGAAACAGCATTTTAATAGTACAGTACACAAAGCTTTTCTTTTCAATCTTATCTGTAAAGAAGTCAGATAACATGGTATGCATTCCAATACAAGGTGTGAAATGTGGTTTTCAGTGTAATTAAGGGGCATACAAATAGAATATCAGGTAGTTACAAAGAAAATATAAATGTTTCATACTTCAAAGACTTAAGAGAACCTATAGTCCTCAAATTGTTAGTAGACAGAAAATATCAAATCCATTATATGGCTTCCATGACTTTCTAGCTTTAAGTAATTGTGGCTAGGTAAAATTAGGTCATGCATAAATTCCAAACCAATAATGTTAACTGATTGAGATAGATCTAGGTTAAGGAGAAGATGATAGATGAAAGGAGAATAAAGAGAAACAGAGAGATAGAAGTACACAAAGCTTTTAAAGGTTAATCTGTCCAGGTAAGAACATAATCAATCTATTTACTAATGTGGTGCTCTGTATCGAAAATGCATAATATAAAAAAATACACCCATAATTAAATAATGGTGATGCAATAGACTATGTGACTATGCAGAAATTGATCTCTGACTGGAAGCTGAATGGGTCATCCTGCTCAGCCTGAACAATGTACACTGTGTAATCTAAATAAGGTAAATGCTATCAGTTAAAATGCAAGTTGTTCCAGAACATAAAAAACTCAGCTGAACCTTTAGCTGTCATGAATATATATACAGTCCTCTGCCCAATTTCTGCTAATAAACACACTATATGCTGTACCCCTTTTCAGCTGGATTCCTTTATGATATAACAGAAGAAAGATACCTTCTTGATCCTTTTTTGAGGTACAGGCACATTGATCTTTACCCCTTCGTCTCCCCCTCCCCCCCGTGTTCCATTCCCCCTTTGCACACTGCTTTTCAGTGAGCCTGATTATTTTGATATAACCCAACCTCCCCATCCTTGCTTTCTTCTCCTGTCTACTGTTATCATTGCTCTATGTGTTTCTGCATCATCTAACCCCACTCCACCTAAAATATGGTCCATTAATAATGGTCTCCATTGGCCTATCCAATATCTTCTCCCACTGACTCCTCTCCCTCTACCACAATCCACTTCTTCTGACCCTTCTAGCGTGGGACCAACATGCACATTTGCATCCACTTATGAGCACAAGGAGACGGGGCACTTTCTTTTATTTACGTTTTTTTTCAAGTTGTACCTTTACTTTTTTTTGGATCAGCTTTATTGCTATCACAAGGGATAAAGAGATCCCTTATGATAGCATGGGCTGTGGTAGGTCCTCTTTATGGAGAGATCAGGGGTTTATTAGACCCCATATCTCTCGTCTGGCCTCTAAAGGCTAGTTTGATCAGATGCTTTCACAAGCCGGTAACGGTTTGTTTACATGGGACTGGAAGTGACAAAATCTTTGTCAATCCCAGTTTCTGACATCACACAGTGGAAGGAATAACAGTTCCTCTCACTGTGTCCCTGGAAGCAGATGCCATCGATCACATTGTTACCAGGCTCCCCGATCGGAAGGGAAAGCCCACCTGTAAAAGTGATCCAGTGGCTATTACTGCTCAGATCACTTTTACCAGATAGGGAATTGCTGAGTAAAATGTAATTTCTTGTTAAATTTTCTCTTCATTCATCTCTTCAATCATCGGGCTCTAGCAGGAGGGATCTCAGAAGTGGCGATGTCACGTCCTGTTAGTGTTCGTCACTGCTAATCATCATGCCCTGGGATTTAGAGCATGGGTGTGTGGGTGTGTGTGGGGGGGGGGGGGGCAGATCATTGTTCTACTCCACACACACACTGCTGCATACTCTTCTACTTTAACATTTTGAAGGGTTTGACTACACAATGCATTATCCCTGCAGTATGGATGTCATGGAGGCGGGACACCATTCTAATTATGCAGCACAGTGGGCGAATCAGACCAGCCAGTAGGACTTCCGGGTCTGCCCACTGCAGTGAGCGACGGAATTGCAACACTGTTTGCTTTTAAATGGACTGTACAAGACTGGGGGCTGGGGGGCATATCAGCCACCGGTCTGGTGAACAGGATATGATATAAGGGGACAGAGAGCCTTTCATGAAATAAAGAATGCTGGATTTTTCACTGGAAAGACTGTGTACACTAAAATCAATAATTTGATGAAAGTTATGGAAGCACCTGTATTTGTATATAAAAAAACAAATATTTTTCTGCTTTAATATCCTTAGTAAATCCGTCTGTGTGAGCAGGCTCTTGGAGTCTAGGAAGCAGCATTGTTTTGCTGGGAAAGACATCAATGGATGCATGGGATGTAGGACAGAAAGGTATTTGGCATGAATTTCTGTAATCTAGTAGGCAGGGCTGACAACACTGGTTGGGATTTCAGTGCAGTAAAAGCACTACGGACTCGATGTCCACCGGAGACCCACAATCGTTTAACAGAGAGCCAGAATGGAAAACCGTTTCCCGTTCTGTGAGGGGGACATGACAGATCTACTGATCCCTGTGATCGGGATCATTTAGATTTGTTATGTCCCTACCAGCCCAGCCCCCACACAGTTAGAACACAACGAGGGAACACATTTAACCCCTTGTTCGCCCCCTTAGTGTTAACCCCTTCCCTGCCAGTGACATTTATAAAGTAATCAGTGGCTATTTTTAGATTTGATCACTGTATAAATGTCACTGGTCCCAAAATAGTGTAAAAAATGTCCGACATGTCCGCCGCAATCCCGATAAAAATCGCAGATCACCGCCATTGCCAGTAAAAAAAAAACAAATAATTAAAATGCCATAAATCCATTCCCATAGTTTGTAGACGCTATAACTTTTGCGCAACCCAATCAATATACGCCTATTGTGATTTTTTTTTACTAAAAATCTGTAGAAGAATATATATTGGCCTAAACTGATGAATAAACTTGTTTTATTATTTTTTGGATATGTATTATAGCAAAAAGTATTGTTCTTTTTTCAAAATCTTCGCTCTTTTTTTGTTTATAGCGCAAAAAATAAAAACCGCAGAGGTGACCAAAAATATTTGTGAGAAAAAAAAGAACGTCAATTTTGTTTGGGTACAACATCGCACAACCACGCAATTGTCATTAAAATAGTGACAGCGCTGAAAATTGGCATGGGCAGGAGGGGGGTTTAGGTGCCCAGTAAGCAAGTGGTTAATTTATTTTGTTATCACCACAGGTTTATTCTTATTAGAATTTGTTCACTGTTTAGCGCCACTTTATTGTTTTATATGTTTTGTGCTGAAGACAAGCGGACTTTTGTGTTGCATTTTGTTTAGCTGCTGGAAGCATTTTCTTTGTGTTTTTGCCTGAAGAAAAATAAGCACTTTTCTGTTTAAATTTAAATGGCTCTGCACATGGTCTCGTGGAGCTGTAAACCCCAAACTTTACAGTATATACATGTTTTGCTCAGATATAAACTTTAATTCATATAGAATGGTGGGAAGGGGTTTTGTACAGTACAAAAGTTCAGGTATACTGAATGGGAAGTACAATATACAGTGAACCAGAAATACACAGTAACTGGGGTGTGCAAAATTAGAAAGTAATACCAAAGGGATAATATGCAGCAATGGAGGAAGAAGTTGCACAATTATGGATGAATGTACATTATATACAAAATGTTCCAGTGCATGCATACTTTATAACTGTCCATCATTAGATTATGCAACAGTATTTCAATGGGACGGAGGTCAGAACTTGAACATTCTAAATACATACGTTTTTCTGTTTGAGTCACTGTGTTGTTGATTTAGTGAAGTTATCTGGGTAGATGTTGCAGTCCCCTAGTTATGTGGACTTTTAGATCAGTGTTTCTCACTCACCTTAATTAAAGGTTATTTGACTTTGTGAAGACAAATTTTACAAAGTATTTTCTGTTGCAGGTTACCACATCTCATGCACTGCTTTATATCAACTGCCAGGAGGTCCTTTGTACAAATGATTTACACACAATTCCATGGGCTTTTAGGTATTAGAGAATAATTTCTTAGAATGGTTTATACATGTTAATTAAATTCAATACTGGTTTAATGAATCTACAGGGTAGGCCATTTATATGGATACACCTTAATAAAATGGGAATGGTTGGTGATATTAACTTCCTGTTTGTGGCACATTAGTATATGTGAGGGGGGAAACTTTTCAAGATGGGTGGTGACCATGGCGGCCATTTTTAAGTCAGCCATTTTGAATCCAACTTTTGTTTTTTCAATAGGAAGAGGGTCATGTGACACATCAAACTTATTGGGAATTTCACAAGCAAAACAATGGTGTAACTTTATTCTTTCATCGTATACAACAGGTCGTACGCGATATCGATCGTTCGTATGCATGATTAGAACAGTCAAACATACGACGGTCGTACAAGGGAGTTGTATGAGCAAACTAGAAAACGTGGTCGTGTATTGTGCAAAACACGCATGCTTAGAAGTCAGGAACGGCCAGATGCTAATTACATGCACCTGAACGGTCTTTCTGTGGTCGTACGATCGTGTAGTGCAGTCAGTATGCAAGTTACATTATGCAACACACGATTTGCGAAGATCGTACGTACGATCGTCATCCCATGTGTACGAGGCTTAAGAGTTCACTGGCCCCTCAATGACTGCAAACCAACTTGGGTCCTTTAGGATGAGATGGTTGTTGTAGGTCTGCAGTGTTGAGCCTTCTGTTATGGTAATCTTGTGTACTTGTACCAAAAAGGTTGCAATTTGTCTGCACAACATTGTTCTTGTGGCACTCTGGAAAACCTGACAGACACGGGGGGGGGGGGGTGTATTTACTGAAGGCAAATCCACTTTGCACAGCAAGTGCAGTCGCTGTAATGCAAGGAAAATAAAAAATTTAATTTTTGCTTGTACACGTTTGGATGATAAAATCAGCAGAGCTCCCCCTGATGTCAGATCTTCCCCTCAGATTTACAGCGACTGCACTTCCAAGTGCCCCTTTAAGTGCACTTGCAGTGCGCTTGTAGTGCAGAGTGGATTTGCCTTTACTAAGTCAACCCCTATATAAAGTAAAGCTTAACCTCATTTACTAAGCTCTGGAGCAACGGCACTTGCAGAATACAGTCTATTTGCCTTTAGTAAATCCACCTCACTGTGTTTGAAGAGCAGTAGTTTCCTCCACAGTTCCACAAACACCATTCTTGATTTAGGCTCCATTCACACTTGTACGACGCCAAAGTTGCACCAACTTTGACACAACTTTGGATACAACTTTGACCAGTGATAATGGACAACTGTTGCACACAAGTTGCATTGTATAACATTCAGGTACAACGTTCATGCAACTTCTGAGGGTTAACATTGAAGTCTATGGCCCTCAAGTTGCATGAATGTCAGAACAAAGTAGTGCACGCAGTGCAGTAGTTGCTACAACTTTAAGTTGCGCATATATGAATGGGTATCATTGTAAAACACTGGAAATGACATGTCGAGCAACTTTGATGTCCATAGTTGCATGACAAGTCGCACAAGTGTGAATGGAGCCTAATGCTTTTGTTATATTAGAAACAAACACAAAGGTCATCAAGAAGCCAATGAAAAAGTCATCTGTTGAGCAAAATAGCAACAGTAATGAATGTTTTTAATTTCTAAACTATCAACCTTACTATGGAGTTATAGGGGCTCAAAGTCTTTATGAATCGGTATGTTACGTTTTCACTCTTTTCGGCGCTGAAAAATTGTATGATTTTTTTTTTTTACACTAATTTTTTTTCTTCATAAACCAACCAATATTTTACTCATTGAATGGAATACCTGACTCTTTAAGCACTTGCTTACTGGGCACATCTACCCCTTCCTGTCCAGGCCAATTTTCAGCTTTTAGTGCTATCACACTTTGAATGACAATTGTGCAGTCATGCAACACTGTACCCATGTGAAATTGTTATAATTTTTTCACACGAACAGAGCTTTCTTTTGGTGGTATGGAATCACCACTGGGTTTTTTATTATTTGCTAAACAAAAATGCCCGAAAATTTTGAAAAAGAAACAAAAATTTTTTTCCATATTTCCTTATAAAATTTTGCAAACAGGTAATTTTTCTCCTTCACTGATGGGCAATGATAGACTGCACTGATGGTTACTGATCAGGAGGCACTGATGAGGCTGCACTCATGGGTGTCACAGATAGGCGGCGCTGATCAGGAGACATTGATGATGAGGCACTAATGGACACTGATTAGCAGTACTGATGGGCACTGATTAGCAGCACTGGAGGGCACTGATGGGCACCTAGGAGACTGATGTCCCTCTAAGAGAAGCCGATTCGGTAGGATTCGGCGATCACAGAGCACACCGTCCTCACACAGGAGGACATCCATTACATCCTACCGGCCTTTGAAGCATGAGTTGTAAACGTCTTTTGGCTATACCGCGGGCGTCAAGTGGTTAAGATGTGAGCAAGCTAGAGATTCATGCACTTATGCACTATTCCTGACCTTCTTCTGAAAGTGCTTCCCTAGTATGTTGGCCCAGAGTTTTAAGCAGTTTAGATCATTAACCTGGAACAAGTATGCACAGAGTAATGAGTCAGAGTAATGGCAGGTACACGGTCTAGCAGGAACAGGCCGACTTTTGGCCCATGTGTACGGCTTCTGTAGAGCGGGCATGCTGGAAAACCAGCAGCTGATCAGATGTGCTGGGAGCTAATCCTACGAGTGCTAATCAGTGAGTCCTGGTGGCTGGTCCCCCTGTTAGAACACAAAAGCACAGCGGGGGGGGGGGGTCGCTGTACTAACATTGCTTGTATTAGTACAGCTATCTGTCAGTCTTTTTTTAATTCGGCTCACTGGGTTGAATGAAAAAAAAAAAACTTGTAGTGTGTTCCAGGCTTAACGTGGATGTAAACCCACCACTCACCCAGTATAAAGGAATGGCACAGTATTAATGTATATATACATGCAAGCCTACTGCATGTATCCCTACCTTGCAAATGTCACGCCTTCAGCAGTAGCAGCCCCACAAATCTCTGGAATCAGTGGGTGGGTTTCTTTACTGGTGCTTGGTGGGTGGAGTTGTGATGTCACAAGACTCCCCACCCACCTCTACACTGTCCTACTTTGCTATTCATGAGTTTTGAGAAACATCTAGTCAAAATTCAGGAAAGACACCACATGACTTCAGCATGCCCTATCATGTTGAGGTGTGGAGCAGCCAATCCTGGGAGAGCTGGAGGAGAAAGGATGGGGGAGTGTGAAGCTTCGTCTGCTCTGTGCATGAGATAAGCAAATGATCTGTCACTCACACAGCTCAGGGAAGAAACGTCTCCTATTTCTCAGTCGGTTTTTTCTTACTGAAAAAAGATAAGGGGATTGCTAAGAGCTGAATTAATGCTTTGTGGCAAGACTGGGCACAGATGACATGATATGCTCTACTCTACTAGGCAGAATTATTAATTACATTTTTTTTTCAGGTTTACATCCACTTTATTGTAAAACGTTTGCATGCTTGTTCTGGTATTAAAGCAAGTAGGTCATCATGATAGCCAGGCAACCAGTATCTTCAGAATAAGAGGCCATTCAATGGCCACTTACATGTTTCTTATAGGACAAGTTTTGTTTAAACTCACAAAATGCATATGCCCCTAATAGACAATGGTAGAGCAGACAACTGCACAAGATTGAAAGGTCTCAATATTGCAGATAATTATTTAAAATGTGGTATGCCAAAATAAAATGTTGTAGTACATTACATTAATAGATTTATTATTTCTTTGTATAAAAAAAAAATACTGTCACTTAATACATTTTTTTTTCCAATATAAATTTTATTGAAGAAACACGGAAGAGCAACAGCCAGAAAAAGTTCACATCAGAGGAGGCTTACAGTAATAGTCAGGGAGACCGGGATCTTGATTAACAGGGTGAATTGCAAGGTTATACATCACTGTGGCTCATTCCCCAGACCACCCCCAACATCACAATCCTCCATCATTCTCAGTCCAGGCGCCATCCGCCTCCTTCTCTCAATTTTATAACATAGAACTCAGACAATAGAAGTCGGTGGATGAAAACAAAAAGGAAAGGAAAAGAAAAGAAAAAATAGAAATAAGCCAAGTCAAGAAGTGGAAGAAAAGAAAGCGGAGGGGAAGAGTGAGTAAAAAAAAAAAAAAAAAAAAGGAAAAAGAAAAAAGGGGGGGGCAGAGAGGAAAAGGGGGGGGGGGGG
>BLSH010115851.1:232986-272377 GCA_018402905.1 Glandirana rugosa
AAATAAAACCGACTTCGATGTGAATTTTTTACATGAGCAAGGTTGAATGTTTGTTTAAGTTGAATTGTTTGGATGTCTGGGGGATCGAAAAACCATTGGGCCCCTGGCGAACATATACCTTTTGATCCTTCGTGACTCTAGACTAAAATATGTTACCGTTAGGATTATATTGTAGGTTATCAATGTTTTGACTTTATGAAGCTCTTCGTGTTATTGTTTATAGCGGCGATCAGAAATGACGCAGCGGTGATCAAATACCACCAAAAGAAAGCTCTATTTGTGGGAAAAAGACGCAAATTTCGTTTGGGTACAACGTCGCACGACTGCGCAATTGTCAGTTAAAGCGACGCAGCGCCGAATCGCAAAAAGGGCTCCGGTCCTAAAGCTGGAAATCCTTCCGGGGCTGAAGTGGTTAAAAACTCAAGGGCGAGTAGGTGGATTGTGCTTCTCGAAGTATTTCAGTTTTGTAACTATTGGATGTTATATTAGGATTGCCATTGTATAAAATCAGATCTCAGTGCTTCCTAGTTTTCCATATACAAGCGGTCCCCGGGTTACCAAAAAGCTAGGGGGTCTGTAGGTTTGTTAAGTTGAATTTGTTTGTAAGTTGGAACGAGTACATTTTTTAAGTGTAGCTTCAGCCAAAATAAAAATATTTTTTAAGCTTTTTGGATAGCATAGGGGAGGGGTGACACCCCTGTAATGTTTTAATGTCTGTTTTTGTTCAAAACCTCACTTCCTGTCCCAATGATGATTGGATTTTGAGAATTTCGGGTTGTTGTGGAAACAAACCTTGGTGATAAAGCTTCAGTGGAGACCCATTTTTTCCCATAATAACTCTTACAGGAGTGAATTCCCCTTCCTAGGGGGAGATTTTCTCTCACTTCCTGTTTACCTCCGTTTGTAAGTCGAATGTTTGTTTGTAACTAGCGGACCACCTGTAATTTACACAAAATCCATATAGCAAATGCGGATCGCACATTTTAAAGTGGACCTAGCATTGGATATATTGGGGTTGATTTACTAAAACTGGAGAGTGCAAAATCTGGTGCAACCAATCAGCTTCCAGTTTTGTCAAAGCTTAGTTAACTAGGAGGTCCAGGCTCCTTCAGAAAAAAATTACGTCAGCAGCTACAAATACTGTAGCTGTTAATTTATAATATAAGGACACTTGCCTGTCCAGGAATCCTGCGATGTCCTCACCTGAGCCAATTCTTTGGGTGAAGTTGCTAGCCGATTTAGTAAGGGAAACAGGAAATGAAGCCTTGCAGCTTCACAGCTTGTTTCCTACTGCACGTGCACAAGTTGTGCTGTGCCTTGTGAATGGTCCCATCATCTTCTGGGACCTGTGATGTGTCCTAGCAGACTGCGAGGGGGGGCTGTATTTCTTTTTTTTAAAGGGTAGTTTTTATTGAGCAACGTACATTTACAAAACGCAGATTTACAGTACAAGAAAAACAGCAAAAGGCAGTGTAAGAAAAGAGCGAGAAAACCTCTACAGCGTAGCATCCGGGTCCGTGGGGCCCTATCCATGACCGTGTGGTCCTACAGCTTCCATTTACCTCATATACAGTGATACGAAAGGGTTATTTAAACAATATGTCCATTGTTCATGAGGTAACAACATGAGGATGGCGCCATTTCACAATTATTTTCAGTAGGTTTATTGAGAAGTATTTAACAGTGCCTATCCAGTAGGGTTAAGAGTGCATAATCTCATGCTTTCCGTCTCCCAGACACAACCAAGAGGCTGTACTTCTGGTTCAGTTTACCACAGGGACCTAAACTCTAAGTGGGAGCGGGTACCTGTCAAGCCAGGTACCCCCCACCCCCTCCCAAAAGGGGAAGCTTTGTTTGCCACATTTGGCCCTCGCATAGCAGGAGATTGACTGGCTCTCTATGGAGTTGGTTCACATATCTCGGCAGCAAGTCCGGTGCAAATTGAACAAAGACGCTGTGCGTCTTGGTCCATTTCAGGTCAGAATTCGGGCTGAAATTGGACCTGAAACTGTGAACCAGGACACACTGAACCCCTGCTGTGATTTCCTGTGTGAACCCAGCCTTAGGCTGAATTCACACCAGTCCGGTGCGAATTCCAGCCTGTCTGCTGCCGAGAAGGGGCGGAGCCGCCGTTCTGCGGCTCCTGTCCGTTTTCTCACAGCACGGCAGGGGGAGGGGGGGCAGGGGCCGCGAGCAGGGAAAAATATCTCCGTGTTGGATACACTCCCATTGAACACAACGGGCTGGGAATTTGCACCGCATTGCACAGAAAACGCACACTTTTTTTTGTGCAATGCGGAGTGCGAATGCACCCGACATATGTGAACTGGACACATTGAAATCGATGTTTTTT
This sequence comes from Glandirana rugosa, assembly GCA_018402905.1. Taxonomy (NCBI): domain Eukaryota; kingdom Metazoa; phylum Chordata; class Amphibia; order Anura; family Ranidae; genus Glandirana; species Glandirana rugosa. The sequence goes on from BLSH010115851.1 coordinate 235,340, forward strand.
TCAAGTGTCCTGCGAATTGGATGCTGTTTAAGCCCCATCCAATTCGCATAGGTGTGAACCCAGCCTAAAAGATGACTCAGTTGAATATCCTGATACCTTTTGTGGTTCTATGCGGTGTCCACAGATGTCTGATGGCGGCCATACACCAGTCAATAAATGATCAACGTCTTCTCTGATCAATCTTTCACATTAGGAATAATAATTCTACAACTGGTTTCATATACTACAAAGAAGCAAGAGGATTTAATTCAGTAGTTGGAAGATAGTCATGCATTATCGATCACATTCCTCTTGACCATTCAAACTCCTAATCTGATCGATCAAAATATGATTGAATTGATGAACAAAGCATCCCAGAGCTGTTGATCAGTGCAACACAATTTAGTTATTTTTTGCCCTGGCCAACTAACTCATTTTGACCAAATACGACCGAAATCAAGTCTAATTGGATGAGAAGGGAAGGTGTGCCTATTTAATTGTTTGCTGATTTCAAATTTTTTTGGATGAAGCCTTGGTTCACAACGATGTGGTGCGGCCTTTGCAGCAATTTCTGTGCGTTTCCCGCACTGCAGCAAAAATGCAGTGTGTGTGTGTGTGTGTGTGTGTGTGTGTGTGTGTGTGTGTGTGTGTGTGTGTGTGTGTGTGTGTGTGTGTGTGTGTGTGTGTGTGTTAAGTTAACAAGTTAACTTGTTAATGTTGGCACGTTATTGGCATGTGAAAACGTCTGCTTGTGTGCTGAAGGCGATGACATTCCAGCCTCTTCCCCGCAGGTTGGCATTTATTGCATATCGCATTAATGTTGCTTCTGATTAAGCACGTTGTGTATTGACTTATACAGGATAAATACTGCACTGCTCATCTTTTCAGGAGACGGTCATGTTGCAGAAAAGAGCCATCTCGCAGCCACCAGAACCTATTATAAAGTAGCTATAAAAGGCTTCCCGGCCATATTGTTGAAGCAGCATTTATTGACCTCTCCAAGGCCTGTGTCACAGCTGATGGCAATGTTCAGTTGAAAGCAATTAGCTGGTTATAAATAGCTTGGGATATTGTGTGCTCTTAACTCCTTCACTGCCAAGCACTCCTCTATGCGCAGATTGACTTCTTATGCTGTAAGTTTGTATGTCAATTTAAAGGGCAACTCCACTCAGAAGTGATGTTGATTAACATTGATGCAATAAGGGCTAAATACAAAGTATTGCGTCTATGGGCTCATGCACACAGGACGTTTTTACAGCTGCTGTTAGGGACGCCTGACTTTTTTTTTTTTTTTTTTTAAAGTGGTTGTCAAGCCAGATAAAAAAACAAACAAAAAAAACACATCTGCAAGACAAAGGCATAATGAGCTAGTATGCATACTAGCACATTATGAAATCCCTTAGATTGATACTGTTGCAGCGGACCCCGAGCACCGATGTGGCCGGAGTCATGTCTTCTGTATCGTTTTCCAGGATCGCAGGCTCTGGCCAATCACCGTGCGGGCTCCAGCTCTGTAATTGGCCGGAGCCCCGATTATGTCACTCCCACGCATGACCGTGGGAGCCGCCAGTTGCAGCACATTCACTGAACAAACGGCACCCTGGGGCCATTTCTTCAGTGTGCATGTGCCGATGACGTCGGCACATGCTGATACACTGAATAGCTCCTGAACCTTACAGGTTTATGAGATATTCTCAATACCTACAGGTAAGCCCAATTATTGGCTTACCTGTAGTGTAAAGTGGTTGTAAAGGGTTTACAACCACTTTAATTGCCTCTAAATGCCCCTTCATGTAATGCTGGCCATACACTATATGAAAAATTGGCCAAAAATTTGTTATTTGGACAGTTCGTTCGTTTTTGGCCAGTTAATGGGCGCAAATCGGTAATCGGTTGGGACATTTTTGAGCCAAAAAAATGAAGGACAAGTTTGGAAATTTTCGGCCAAACCAACAATAAATCGAAAGGTTAATGTTTCCCGTCCAAACTGTTTGCATCAGGTATATGAGAAAAGAACAAAAAACGGATTCATGTATGTCCATTGAACAATTTATCGGTCATTACGTGATGGCACGACTTGCTCTCATGCCCGAGTGTTTGTTTTTAGAAAATGGGTGCAGCTGATTTTTCGTGTAGTATATGGCCAGCATTTGTCCATGTGTCCATGAACACCGAAGCTGTCAGACGTTTAGGGGCAGTAGAAAAAAACGACAGCCTGTGCTTCCAGGAGCAGTAAAAACGAAAAACGCCCAAAAAGGCCCCTAAGCACTTTTAGCAGTGTTTGGCATTTTTTTAGGCGTTTTTACATTCTAGACAGTGTTCTACTGAAAAAAACCCTGCCCATAAACCTTGTTCAAAAATGCGGCTAACAGTGCGTTTTTAACCCTGCTTTTTCCTGGGAGCAGGAACATCCTGTGTGCATGAGGCTTTAGTATTACCGGTATTTATATAGCACAACCAATACACAGTGCTTCACGTATTCAAAATTCATGTCACTCTGCATTTCGCATGCAATGATATGCACTGTGATTTCAGCCCAATGGTTTGAAATCGCACCACACCAAAAGTAGTGCATGTACTTTTGGAAACACACAACTGGTTCGCATGCTTCTTATGTACCCGACAATCCAGTGCGGGTGAGCATATTGTTTTTAGGGTGTCACTAACATTGCAATGACACCCACTGCAGATCGCAAGGGCAGTGTGCTTTGAATTTGGTGCAGCAGTTGTGCACCGAATGTGCGTTTGCTGCACCGCAGTCTAGTGTGAACGGCCCCTCAAGGAGCTTACACGCTAAGGCCCCTATCTCACATGCACACATACTAGGGCCAGTTTGGAAAGGAGTCATTTAAGCTGTTGGCATGTCTTTAGAGTGTGGCAGGAAACTCGTGCAAGCACAGGGAGATGTCCTGGTTGGGATTTGAACCAGGGATCCTAGTACTGCAGGGCAGAAGTGCCAACCAGATAAAACCTAATTTGGTTTTATCTAATGCTGCTCATTCAGATAGCGATGATGAATGAGTCGAATGAACGGGTTTCCAGTTCACTAGACCGTATTTAATAGCCATAGACAGAGAAAATGTCTTTCCTGCGTGATTTCAGGAAAGAAAATCGCTTGATTTACTGTTGTGGGTTTAGTAACACTTAAAGTGGTTGTCAACTTCTGACAACCTATGATAAGGCTTACCTGTAGGTGCACGGCATATCTCCTAAACCTATACGGTTCCGGAGATATGCAGTGTTTTGCATGTGCCGACATCATGTCGGCACATGGCGCAGTGAAGGAACTGCCTGCTTGCCGTTCCTCCACTGCGGCCGTGCCGTGACTGGCGGCTCCCGTGCACATGGGCGGGAGTGACGTCATGCGACTCCCGACAGTCACAGCGCCGGAGTCGTGGCCCCGGAAGGAAGAGGGGCAGAAGATGGACGCAGCCAGCACGGGACAGCACTGGACGTCGCAGGCTTTGTTTGCAGGCAAATGGCACATAATGGGCTACTATGCAATGCACAGTAGACCATTCTGTTTCTACTTTACAGGGGAACATAGAGGAAGTAAATAAAGTTTCTTTGTAATTTTTAATATGCTCTCTTTACATCTCAGTGAAATGCTGACCATTTTAACATGTATTTCTGCTTTTGCAGACAAATTGGAATACCACCAATATTTAAAAATTGCTGCTTACCTTTTTACTTGCTGAAAAATCATACCTGTCTTGCCCTTCAATGTAATTTTTAGGAGGGGGATGAGTAGTAATGTTTACCATAATTAATCCTGTCTGTACTGTGCTGGTAGATTTCATTATCAGTTGTGAACTAGTTGTAGACGCTGTCCTAACAAAGGGTTAAAGATCTCAAGGCTTGGGTGGTACATTGTATGTTAAATTGTTCACCTTTACAGAAAAAATGTAAAGGTGAACTAACATCGTCTATTTTTCCCTTGTGTGAATGGGAGCACTTTGCAAACATATAGTGGATGTTTCTAAAAGTTGACTGCAAAAGTAGAAATACATTTTAGCTAACCAAATTTTGTCTTTTATATCCATCTCCTTTATTCCCTTGCTAAGACTGAAAGGAAGGGGGTTAACATACTTACCAGTCCAGTTCTACTGTATCACCAGTGCTGACAGGAGTAGAGAGCAGAGTGAGCAGGATGAGTTTATTGCTGTGCTGTTGCAATGATTTTTGAATACAGCTGTCCTGGAACCTGCACTAAAATGCAACATTCAGGATATTTCTACCGATCTGCTGTGAAGTACATGGATGTGAATAACATCCCAGTGTAGGAGAAAATGAATATACAGTGCTGTCTAATGAGGGTGACCTTCTTCTCCACATGACACACTTCCAGCATTTTCTGCTTATGTAGTGTTGAAAGTGTGAGGTCGCTGCTGGGGGATACAAGATTGCATGTTTCCAAAGAATAAAATAAACCTATTTTTCGAAGAGATAATGTATTGTGCCTCCTACTAGGAAGCTGCACAGTGACTACAATTTCAGGACAAATGTTTGTGTTGAACAAAAGAACACCGGTTTTGTCACACCAAGCAGTTTCAATAGGCCGGTCAAGCAGTCATTTGTTTCTTGTATTGAGCATCCAGTATTTTAGTGCTGACTAAGAACATCTTGTTGTTGACAGTATAGAGCCCACAGGGAACACTAACAGTGTGAGCCTTTCAGAGGCGAGGATTGGGATTTTGCCAGGCTTCTCCATGGTACATTTGACCTTTTCCCAACAAATCCGTATAAATCTAAAACTTTTTTTTGAAGCAGGACTTTCATCTCCTATGGTAGCTGAGGAGCAAGGCTTGAAAAATACATTAAAGCTCTACCTTTTTTTTTTTTTATTAAAGCGGAGCTTTACCTATAACTCAATACATTTAAATTGGTATTGTTCTTTAGCAAGGAACATCCATCCCACATGAATAATTATGCTACCAAAATTAGTGCTTGCTGTAAATTGCCTCCAGCATTGTTCCTGGTACACCTTGTTAGTACCAGGTTGGACCCCCCTTTTGCCTTCAGAACTGCCTTAATTCTTCGTGGCATAGATTCAACAAGGTGTTGGAAACATTCCTCCATATTGACATAACATCATGCAGTTGCTGCAGATTTGTCGCCTGCGCATCCATGATGCAAATCTCCTATATTGGATCACTCTGTTGCACTAAGATCTGGTGACTGTGGAGGCCATTGGAGTAGAGTGACCTCATTGTCATGTTCAAGAAACCAGTGGTGAGATGATTTGAGCTTTGTGACAAGGTGCATTATCCTGCTGAAAGGTGCCATCAGAAGATGGGTACACGGTAGTCATGCATCAAAGGATAGACGTGGTTAGCAACAATACGAAGCGGCCCAAAGTGTGCCAAGAAAATATCCCCTACACCACCACCACCAGCCTGAACCATTGATACAAGGCAGGATGCATGCTTTCATGTGGTTTATGCCAAATTCTGACCCAATCATCTGAATTTCACAGCTGAAGACTCCGTAGACCAGGCAACATTTTTCCAATCATCTTTTTAGTTTGTCCTATTTTGCTGAGCCTTTGCAAATTGTAGCCTCAGTTTCCTGTTCTTAGCTGACAGGAGTGGCGTCCGGTGTGATCTTCTGCTGCTGTAGCCCTTCTGCTTCAAGGTTTGATGTGTTGTCCATTCCGAAATGGTATTCTGCATACCTTGATTGTAATGAGTGGTTATTTGAGTTACTGTGGCCTTTCTAGCTTCACAAACTAGTCTGCCCATAATCTTCTGACATCAATAAGAAGTTTTTGTCCACACAACTGCCGCAAACTGGATATTTTCTCTTTCTCTGACCATTCTCTGTAAACTCTAGAGATGGTTGTGCGTGATAATCCCAGTAGTTTTTGAAATACTCAGACCAGCCTGTCTGCCACCAACAAGCATGCCACGTTCAAAATCCGTTAAATCCCTTTTCATTCCCATTTGTAATGCTCGGTTTGAACTTGAGCAAGTCTTCACCACAACTAGATGTCTAAATGTATTGAGTTGCTGTTGTATGTTACTAAGCAATTGAACAGATGTAACAAATTGACTGTGTGTGTATGTTTTTATACTAGAGCGAGATTTACTACAAGTGATAATTAGGAATTTAATATTCTTTCAAATTTTCAAATTACCATTGCTTAGAAATGGCTCGATAAAAGCAAGCTCTGATTGTGAAGGAGGCCCCACATTCAGACGTACAGTGATTGCCAGCCATGTGCCTTTAGGCACCACTGGACAGAATGCCCAACCGCGTATAGTTCCAGCCATTACACCATCCCGCCAGTGTGAGACGTGGAGCAAGCTGAATGTGACGTCACGGAATGCCAATGTTGAGGGTGGATTGTTCAGTCCCACTGATACCTGTGTATTCTTTGTGGACCGTACAGTCTATTTTAGACTGTAAAACAATCAGTTTTCATAGTCAATTGACTATTTCAGTGTTAATAAGATCTAGTTGTCAAAGTACCAGTATGTGAAGCCTTCATTACAAAGAAGCTGGCACGGTAAACGAACACCCACTGAAGTCCTACAGCTGGTATTATTCATAACTGGAGGAATCTTAACAAGGAGTGAATCTCCCACCTTCTACTGATATAAGCAGAGATTTCAGGGAAGGCCTCTCTAGGTTCTACCAAGACTAGCTTTGTTAGTCTGTCCATACATTGCCATATTGTCTAAGTGATTGCACCAAATCGATCACCACTGGGTATATGATGGTGTGTGATTTAAAATGTGTTAGAGAAGATTGTATAGATAGAACAAGACACTTTCAGTGCTATATTTAGCAGACTAAAAGGTAACAAATCATTCTTAAAGTGATTGTAAACCCTCACTTTGTAAAACAACCCATTCAATTTAAAATAGAAATGACAGTCCAAACATACGGAGTATAGATGATCATACTTTTACATTAAAAAAAAAAAAATGTAAATGTAAGTGATCATTCCCTGCATAAGCACTGGGGGAGCAGAAGCAGTAAAAGGCTGTGAAGGGGTGTCAGGACAAGTCTGATCATTGGGCGAGAGTACACTGATATTCCAGCTTAGCTAGAGAACTGACCACCCTCTGCTTAGTGTGCAGGGCTCTCTCTGTTTCCAAGTTCTTCAGAGACAACCGCCATGTTTGCGCATGCACAAGGATGTTGTGGGGCGCATGCGCCCTTCAGTAATACACTGCCTCCTGGAATGTTTTAAATGGGCATCACAGGAGGCAGTAGGGGTCACTATGCTATCCTTTCCTAGAATATGTAAGCTCTAATGAGCAGGGCCCTCTGATTTCTCCAGTATTGTAATTGTATTGTCTGCCCTAATATTGTAAGGCGCTGCGCAAACTGTCAGCCCTCTATAATTCCTGTATACGGTAATAGTAGTAATAATAATAATAATAATAATAATAATAGAAATCAGGAAATGTTGGTATTCTGTACTAAATTCTTTTGGAAATAAATGGTATAAAATTCAGCTTTGTAATAGGGAGGGGGGTCAACCCAGAATTTCATATTTCTGATATGTCCCTGCTGTACTACATACTTGTATGAAAAATGATTGTTTTCTTTTTAATGCTTCCTTTTATGTGAAATCCCTGGTGTTCCTGCTAGCTTTCCTGTTAAAATCTGACCACACTAGGCTTGAGAGCACAGCGTGGTCCCTCATTTCTAGCTGTGCTGAGAACTTTGCCTGCAGTCCTCCAATGATCAGACTGATGCTGACAGCTCCCCCACCCTCACCCCCCTCCTTTCTTTGCAATACCATTCACTGGGAAGTCCTGTGTGCTGCTGTTTCCCTTCCCCCAGCTTTTTAAGATCCTTATGCAACTGAAAACACAGGGTATGGTGATCACTTATAAAAAAAAAAAAAAAAAAAAGGGAGGGGGGAAGAAAGGCGTTTAAATTGTTTTTTTTTTTTTTTTTTTTTTTTTTTTTTTATATATCTCTGCTCAAATGTTTTTTGCCTTTCATTTTTATTTTAAACGGAAAGGATTGTTTTACAAGGTGAGGGTTTACATATTCTTTGTGATCTTTTTGCTACATATGAGTTAAGAGGTAAAAGTGCAGCTTTTACAAGTTTGGTTAATGGAAAAGCTTTTATAGCATTCATAATAACAGTAGTATGGTTTGTATTGTGTTATATAATACGATTCGTAGTAGAGCCTATGATGTTATTTTTAGGTTTTCTGTGTTTTTGCTCCACTGTGACCTATTTTGCAAAGGATCGCTAGAGAATTGGATGCAATTTTTATTGTTCTATAAATGAGTGCTCAGCAGCACCTAGACTGTCACACTGGTGATTTGTAAGAAAAATCCCTAGTTAATTGCACTCGAAGCCTCAGAGATTGACTCATTACGGGCTTTCTAACCCGTAATGCAAAGGCTCCCTGTAATAAAAGTGCTTTACCCATCATCAAACTATTACTATATAAACACCTGCCATTGTAAGGCCACTTATGTTTATACATGCCTTTTGTCCCGAAAGGACGTATTATAATTACATCTACGCTGCTGCTTGGGCTCAGATGTCTGCTGCAATAGTTCAAAATGAATTGTGGTCCATGGTAACAAAATTCCTAAAAGCAGTATTGTGTCGCTTGAGCATAATAGAAAACTGCAGTGTTATTCTTACCAACTAGTCTTTTATTTTCTGATTTGGAAAAATGGTGGGAGGAATCAAATGGCCTGCTGTGCTGTGGGTAACATGTCCATTGTCATTTGCATGAGCCTAAGCGTTGACCACAAACATGCGTATATGTACTCATAGTGGCTTTTCTTCTGACATGTATATCTTTGCTGGGATTGGTTATCGGCGTATACAGTAAGCGAAAAAAGTGTTTTATCCCCTGCTTATTTTGTACATTTGCCCACTGACCAAGAAATGATCAGTCTATAATTTTAATGGTATGTTTATTTTTACAGTGAGAGACAGAATAACCACAATATTCAGAAATAAAGCATTTAAAAAGTTATAAATTGATTTGCATTTAAAATGAGTGAAATAAATATTTGATCCCCTATCAATCAGCAAGATTTTTGGCTCCCAGATATCTAGGTAACAAGCTGAGATTAGGAGCACTCTCTTAAAGGGAGTGCTCCTAATCTCAGTTTAGCTGTATAACAGACACCTGTCCACAGAAGCAAGCAATCAGATTCCAATCTCTCCACCATGGCCAAGACCAAAGAGCTGTCCAAGCATGTCAGGGATAAAATTGTAGAGCAGTGGTTCTCAACTCCTTTTTTCGGGACCCACTATCAGGCCAGGTTTGCAAGATAACTGAAATACATCACAGGTGATATCATTTGCTTCTCAGTGATTGCAGTATTTTAGACTGCATCTCTCCAAGGTAATACTTAAAATCTGGCCAGTTAGTGGTCCCTGAGGACAGGAGTTGAGAACTACTGTTGTAGACCTACACCAGGCTCGAATGGGCTTCAAGACCATTGCCAAGCAGCTTGGTGACAGGGTGACAACAGTTGGTGAGATTATTCAAAAATGGAAGAGACCCAAAATAACTATCAATCTCCCACAGTCTGGGGGCTCCATGCAAGCTATCACCTCGTGGAGTTTCAGTGGTCATGAGAACGGTGAGGAATTGGCCCAAAACTACATGGCAGAATTTTTTGTCAACGATCTCAAGGCAGCTGGGACCATAGTCGCCAAGAAAACAATTGGTAACACACTGTGCCGTGAAGCACTGAAATCCTTCAGCACACGCAAGGTCCCACTGCTCAAGAAAGTACATGTACAGGCCTGTCTGAAGTTTGCTAATGAACTTCTGAATGAATCAGAGGAGAACTGGGTGAAAGTGTTGTGCTCAGATGAGACCAAAATAGAGCTCTTTGGTATCAACTCAACTCGCCGTGTTTGGAGGAGGAGGAGGAATGCTGCCTATGACCCTAAGAACACCATCCCCACTGTCAAACATGGAGGTGGAAACCTTATGCTTGGGGGTATTTTTTCTGCTAAGGGGACAGGGCAACTTCACCACATCAAAGGGACAATGGATGGGACCATGTACCATCAAATCTTCGGTGAAAACCCCCTTCCCTCAGCCAGGACATTGAAAATGGGCCATGGGTGTGTATTCCAGCGTGACGATGACCCAAAACACACACGGCCAAGGCAACCAAGGAGTGGCTCAAAAAGAAGCACATTAAGGTGCTAGAGTGGCCTAGACAGTCTCCAGACCTAAATCTCATAGAAAATTTGTGGAGGGAGCTGAAGGTTTGAGTTACCAAACATTAGCCTCGAAACCTTAATGACTTGGAGAGGATCTGCAAAGAGGAGTGTGACAAAATCCCTCCTGTGATGTGTGCAAACCTGGTGGCCAACTACAAGAAACATCTGACCTCTTTGCTTTCCCACAAGGGTTTTGCCACCAAGTACGAAGTTATGTTTTGAGAAGGGGTCAAATACTTATTTCACTAATTAAAATGTTTAACTTTTTTTGATATCCGTTTTTCTGGATATTTTGCTATTCTGTCTCACTGTTAAAAATAAATCTACCATTTAAAATTCTAGACTGATCATTGATCTTTGCCAATGGGTAAACGTGCATTATAAGCAGGGGTTCAAATACTTTTTTTTTTTTTTTTTTCCCCCTCACTGTAGAAGGGGTAGTTCCTACTAAGGGACAGAGGAGATATCTGATTGGAACCTTCAAATATATCAAGGGGCTGAATAGGGTTGAAGAGGGCACTATTTTCAATATGAAACCAGGATCAAGCACATGGGGACATGACCTCAAACGAATTGGAGGAAAATTCAAAACTAATCTTGGAGATATGTTACTGAAAGGGTAGTTTATGCTTGGAATAAACTTTCAGCAGAGGTAGTGAGCCAATCAACAGTAAGTGGTTTCAATCATGCATGGGGCAAACCTAGGTCTATACTTGGACAAAAAAGTAAATAAAACAAAAAAGGAAAATTCAAAACGTATTAACACCCCCCCCCCCAAAAAAAAATGGCAGATTTGATAAACCACTCTTTTTCGTTTTGTTTTTTTCTGCCGTCACTTTTCTATGTGATTGATAAAATGTCGTGCTTTTGTTAGGGCTCATGCACAGGGATACATTTTGGGTGTACACCTCCAGAATGCAGAGAATTTCTATGCCCGGGAGGTGCAGGTGTTTCCGTACATCCATCAATGACGGGCAGGGGTTGAATGTTGGTAATCGCAAATCCAAGTGATTTACACATTTAAAGGGATGGATTTTTGCCTCTGGATGCAGACCATTCCAGTCCAGGGACTCGCAATCATTCCTGTATGCGTATAGCTGCAGAATGTCATTGAGTTGCACTGGTGGCTATATGCAAACTCCTGTAACTCTCGGGCTGGAGAATATAGTGAGTTCTGGTGATAAAAGGCCAGATGTGTCCATGTGCATGCCACAATGTTCTGCTGCCTACAGATCTGTCTTTCAGAAGGGAGGCAAACCCTCTACTTGCCTTCCTATACATAATGAGAGATGTATTGTGATTTCTAAGTCTCTATTATTCTTAAGCACATTTATGCCATATTGTAGTAGGTTGCAATGAGGGTGGGTTAGGTGCTGAGCCAATATTTATGGCATAACCCACAGTCTCATTTGTTCCTTTTCAAGAGAAGCCAAGGTTCATTATTAATGCCTGATCTGTCCAAATGCAGCCTTGGAGGGCCGTAAGCCAAGTTGAATAGAGCTTGTTTTTAATATTTAAGGTTAGTAGCTATGTTTTAGGAAGGTTGGGGGTAATGAGCTTGTAGGTCAGTCAGTAAAGTGCAATTAGAACAGAACGGCCTCAGGCAATAAAGGGCTCCCTTGCGTACGGATGACTATTACATATATTTGTTTGCCAGCTCTTCAGTTCAGAGGCAAGTGGATCACAGCACATGCATATCAATGGGGTCGGGACCACAGGGGCACTGCTTATCCAAGAGCAAAATGCAAACAGCCAGGGTTCACTTCTGCTGCCAGTTTGTACTAGGTACATAGCTATGTATGCATACAGTATGAGCCACGATTGCCTGTGTTGCTAAATTGTGCTTCTCAACACAACAGAAAGATTTACTAGTAACTAGAAAGTTTGTATTATAATTTTGAATAATGACGTGTAACGTTATAATGTAATGCACGCATTTCTGTAATACTACTGGGGTATTGCTTCATACCTGAGTGCAGCGTGAGCGGCTGATAACAAGATGAATGCCTCTTTACTGACACGCCTACTCCCAAGTGGCACGTAAAGTGGGTATTTGTCTTTACTAGGGCACCGTGTGATTAAGCCGTCTGAAAAGCAGTGGCATAGAGCCATACAACTGATTTTAATGAGTGTTGTCATACAGCTAAACAAGTCTATTTAAAGGAGCATTGCCAGCTGGGACGAGGGTGAACCAATGTAGGTGAAATGTGCAGTGGGTTAATCAAAGTGAAAAGCACATTATCCTGGATATTTTTGCCTTCCGTCTGATCTTCTGCTGAAGACACTCTACACTCCCTTCTTCTTTTGATGTGATAAAACGCCTTTTAAGCCATACAGTTTTTGTGACAGCATTTTAATTTAGACATTTTATGTAGGAGGAGAGCTGAAATTTTACAAATGTAATCCAACCTTCCACTTCAATACTTGTGTTGCCCAAGTTTACGTTAAAGTTGAATTCTAGCTAAAAATGTGTTTTCTTTTAGATCGATTTGTGGAAAAGTTAGAATTTTTCAGTTTGGGTCCAGGACCGCTCATCCACCTCTGTATTAGGGGTGCACCGAATGGAAATTTTGGTTCCGAAAATGCAGGATGCACTTTGTCATAAATGACAGTTTTTTAAAAAAATATTTATATTTTTATATATAATTCTATTCTAATTGACTTTTTAATGTCAATTTAAATTAATATGAATTTATTGTTGTCACCTTTTTTTAGTGCAAGCAAGGTCAAGAAAAATGCAGTCTGTGGTCTCTAACCATCTTTTGTATCATGTCCAGTCTCTAACAATCTTTTATATCATTCTTCTTACACTGCTTGCATTTGATAAAATACATTTAATGATGTATTAAGAATCTCAGAGTTGCATCAATTTGTGTATTTTATATCAGTCTGGAGTTCAATAACATCTCCCACGCAGGAGGCATTTATGCTTTCTCTTGCTCGAACGCAAATTGGTTTGAGGTACAGTTTACAAAACACACTCACATCTGATACTTTATTGTGGTTAAATAAGGGCAATAAATTGAGCCTGGATGCTCTATGCACCATTTTTCGTGATGAAGCTTTTCTAGACAGGCTTTTCATTAGCTTCAATTTGAAGGCCCATTTTCACAGATTCATACTGTTTATTATAATGCAAGTTTTTGACATGCATCTTGTGTGTTTAACCACTTTTGGACCACCCCCCATCATTATACGGCGGTACTTTGCCATTGAATACCGTTGCTATGGTAGTGGATAGCTACCATAACCCCGGTATTTTTTTAAATGGTGGGCGACCGGCTTTCAGATAAGTTACCTCCTGCAGCGGATACACCGCAAGATCACTTTTATCATGGGCGGGAGGGGTGCCCACACCCCTCCCACCACTTTCAGTTTCGTATCCACCGCTTACAGGAACCGGCGGTAACAGCGGAGACGATTGGGTCTGCTCTCCTCTGAGCCGAGTGAGTGGAAGAAGCCGCCCACTCGGCTTCATAGCATTGGAGGGCAGAAGCAAGGTCAAGCGCCACTTCCGCCCAATGCTCTTAAAGGAGACTTATTTTTACACCATCCTTAAAAAAAAAAAAAAAAAAAAGTAAAATAGGAAAAAAAAAATTTAAAGCGCCCCATCCCACTGAGCTCATGCACAGAAGCGAATGCATAAGTCACGCCCGCATATGAAACCGGTATTCAAACCACACATGTGAGGTATCGGCGCGATCATTCGAGCAAGCACAATAATTTGAGCACTAGGCCTACTCAAAACTGGTAACCCCTAGAAATTTTTAAACGTCGCCGATGGAGATTTTTACGTGCCAAAGTTTGTTGCCATTCCATGAGCGGGTGCAATTTTGAAGCATGACATGTTGGGTATCCATTTACTCGGCATAACCTCTTTCACAATATGGAAAAATTGGGCTAACTTTACTGTTGTCTTATTTTGCGCGTGTAAGACCGCCGTGCAAATACGGTGTGACATAAAGTATTGCCAAAACGCCATTTTATTCTCTAGGGCAGGCATATGCAATTAGCGGACCTCCAGCTGTTGCAGAACTACAAGTCCCATGAGGCCTAGCAAGACTGACAGCCACAAGCATGACACCCAGGGGCAGAGGCATGATGGGATTTGTAGTTTTGCAACAGCTGGAGGTCCGCTAATCGCATATCCCTGCTCTAGGGTGTTAGAAGAAAAAAATATATGTTTGAGGGTTTTAAGTAATTTTCTAGCAAAAAAAACAACTGAGTTTAAACACTGAATCTCAGAGTGGCTCTGTCCTTAAGTGGTTAAGAACATTGTGCTTTTTATAATTTTTATTTATTTATTTTAATTTTTTTTTGGTGTATTTTAGTTGTGTTTATCCATTTTAATAGGTCTGTTTTATTGTGTATAATTATAGAACTGCGACATTTCTTTCATTTTTAAAAAAATGCACAAATCTGCAGCACTTAGATGTGAACTAGCAATATTCTAATGCATACATTTTTTTTTTCCTACTTTAAATGCATCTTCATGCAGTAGAATTTCTGTATTTCGTAGCAGGAAAACTGGCAAGTGTGCATGGACCCTGTATGATTCCTGTGCTATGACAAGGTGGCTTGTCTGCAGCTGTATCCCTGTAGGGCTTTTTAGTCTGCTTGTTCTTGGGTCCATGAATATGATGCTATTCTACTTAGTGACTGCATACAGTAGACTGTACTAGTAAATGTAATGACTCTGCAATCGCAGCATGTGCTGTCATGCCAGTCTGCTGTAATTAGCTGAGTGGATATTTGAGACTAAGAAGTATAAAGGAAATGAAGATCCATTGTTCTCTTATACTGGGTTAATTTCTAAGGCTTTACTTGTACTGTAAGGTTTAAGGATCAGACTAATTCTATTCCTACCACTCATGCGCTTGCATGATGGGAGAGTCATTAAGTGCATGCGCATGAAAGGAGGTTGGAAAATCCCCAAGGTTGAAACATTTTGAAGTTTTTATTACATTTTTGATGTCCTTGGATTATTTTTGACATTACTTGAACAGCTTTAAAATATTGATTGAGTAGTCTTGTAGAAAGCACATTCATAATCTAGTTGTAAGGGTTGCAATGTGGAAAGTGAATGGAAGTACTCTTCGCTACTGAATGCTATCTTTTCTGATCCGCTGTTGGAGCATAAAGCTGGCCATACACCAGTGGATTGTCATATGAAAAGGTTTGTTTTCAGAATGTTCATTTGATTTTGTAATGTTTAGTGGGGTCAAATTGACCTTTTGTTTTCAGCCATAGTGCCAAAACAATTCAAAATTGTGAATTTGTTTTTTGTTAGGAAAAAAAATCATACAGTCTGTAGTCCTGAGATTCCACTGAGTTGGCCAGCCGGGATGTCATTTCTGCCCTCCTACATTATTCATAAAATATTTACTATAGCTTCCATTAATGAAAATGTTAAAACTGAGACGGCGTAACTTTCATTCATCCGCCCTTTCTCCATTCATTGAGCACTTTTCATTCATGGAAGCTATAGTACAGTTTCTATGCATGGAAGAGGGTGTGCAGAAAGGGCGAGCATAGTCAACACTCTTGACAACTGCAAATTATTGGTCCTTTGGCTCATATTAACCCCTGCAGCACTGGAATATTACAGCTGCATAGGTCAGAGGACAGAGTATTTCAACTAAAACTGCTGCCAGCAGCAAAAGGGACACTTCACCCTGGTTGTGCTTTATTAGAGGTGTGTGTGTGTGTGTGTGTGTGTGTGTGTGTGTGTGTGTGTGTGTGTGTGTGTGTGTGTGTGTGTGTGTGTGTGTGTGTGTGTATATCTATCTCTAAATCTCTAAATTTAGGCTTTAACACAACCCTAACCCCGACCCTAAATCTGAACAAAATGGCTGAATCTAAAATTTAAAGCGGAGTTCCACCCAAAAGTGGAACTTCCGCTGGTTGGATTCCCCCCCAAGGTGTCACATTTGGCACCTTTCGGGGGGGGGGAATCCGGGAGCTCTGGCCGGCAGCTGCGGCCGCAGACGTCAGCAGCCCTCCTCCCTCCCTCCCTGCTCGCTCTGCTTCTGGCCACCTGGCCAGTAGCAGAGCCTCGCGCATGCACAGTAAGGTGCCCGGCGTGAAGCTGTACTGCTTACACGTCCGGGTTCCCTTACCTGCGATGGAGGCGGCTGCACCCGTCCCCCGATCTGAAGATCGGCGGTGGGTGCAGACATCGCTGGACTCCAGGACAGGTAAGTGTCCTATTATTAAAAGTCAGCAGCTACAGTATGTGTAGCTGCTGACTTTTTTAATTTTTTTTTTTCCTACCTCGGACCTCCGCTTTAAACCCTTAAATTAGCCATATTATGCCAGTTGCGTTTGGCAAAACAGATCCCTGTCATACCAACTGCATCAATGACAACTGGTGCCAACATAGATTGTTTATGCCAAAAAAAAAAAACGTCATTGAAACATCGCAGCAAATTTTAGATCTATGAAAATACAATCCCTGTTAAATGTACAAAAATATGTGATTATCTGGATTTTTAAATACTCTTGAACGATAATACAGGACTTTAGAAAATTCATTAGTCTAGGCAATAGCCTTGTTGCTATGTGTACTTTGAAAAGATAGTAGGGTTGTTTAATCTAGGTTGGTGAGAATCATGGCGCCTAAATCAAAATGTATTTCTCTTTTGTAGTTTATCCTCTAGAATATTTGGAATGTCTTGAATGGTAATCCGTTTGTCAAATGTAAACATATTAAATCATATGGAATATAGGAAACCTCTTCCTTACAGAGCAGCAGTCGCTTACTGAAATAGCACTGCTATGTCTAAAGAAAAACACAGCTGTAGGGTGGGGGCAATGCGTAGCAAAAGTCACTGTCTGTAATGTTTTTGTGTTTATGCAGATTTGTGGGAACAAAATTTGCAAGAGCTCTCTAAACTGCTTAAACGTCTTACTCAGACCCTTAGACTTCCAGATAAAAAAGACATATTGGTTCCAAAAGCAATCAAAACTTTGTACACATTGCTTTTACCATTTCTCTGCTAATCAAGTAATTACATTGTGTTAAAATGATTGTAAAGGCTCGCTTTTTTTTTTTTTTTTTTTAAATAAACCTGTTCTGCTTGCCTCCTCTGTGGAGTTGGATTTGCACAGAGCAGCCCAGATCCTCCTCTTAGGTCCCTCTTCGCTCTCCTGGCCCCACAGCCAGCAGCTCTCTATGGGGGCATCCGAGCCGAGCCAGAGCTCCATGTATCTATTCAGACACAGAGCCCCAAACTGGCCCCGCCCCCTCTCCCCTGATTGGCTGACAGACTGACAGCCGTGGGAGCAAATCACATCGCTGCTGTGTCTCCGCCAATTAGAAGGAGTGTAATGGGTGGCTGAGGGGATCATGGACATCGCTGGAGAGAAGGGGCTCAGGGTCAGTATTGGGGGATGCTGGGGAGGCTGCTACACACAGAAGGTTTTTTATCTTAATGCATAGAGTGCATTAAGATAAACCTTTTGCCTTTACAACCCCTTTAATTTTTGCGAAAGGAGACATGACCAGTTTTAGAATTATCTATAGTGTTGCACCATATTCATAAGTGCTGATCTACAAGCCTTTATTTTGTTTAAACTGAATCTCCAATGATGCTACGCATTTCTTAAATGGGACACATGGCAAATTGACATTAAAGTGCAACTAAAAGGAAAACCATGTTTAGTTGATTAATATATTAAAATGTTAACTATTCTTTTAGGATTCTGTTGTAAAATTGCATGAAATCTGCCCTTATGTTCTCTTCCCAAAATCTTCTGTACATAAGAGGTATTGGATGTTGATGGTGGGTTTAGACTGTTGGAAGGAGATGGACAGTAGCAGCATAATGTTCATTCATAGCCCAATAGGTAAGCAGATCTGCAACAATGTTGCTCTCCTAGATATACAATGTAGCAGGGTCTATGAATCATACGAGTGGTGGAACGTAACATATTTCGACAGGTTCTTTGATAACCATGTTTTATAGGGCCATTCACACCACAAAGTTTGCATTGTGTGCATTGGTTACACTTCTTTTTTTTTTTCTCTCAACTTGTGTGGGATTATGTGCTGAAACAATTTGTGATGCTAGAGCAGCCATAGGACTAAAGGCAAAATTGTTGTTTTGGGAAGCATTGGACAATGTTGCCCAAGGCAGCCTAATGCAGCTGGTGTGAGTGAGCCTTGAATGCAATATATATCAATTGTCCTCCACTATGACCTCATAAGCCACATATGGCTCTGAACTGCATATGCTAATTGAAGGACCCTCTGAGCAGGCATAGTGTGTCTGTATACCAGCTGCATTAGAGGCACGTGGGTGCATTTAGTCCCCCTCCTTCAGAGAAATTTCGCTACATGTTGGCAACCACCTGAATTTGCAACACATTGACTTCAATGGCTTTAATCACAATATAGTAAAATTGTGTGTAGCTTAAAGTATAACTAAAAGCAAAACTATATATTTTTCTTCTTCTTAGTTTTGGATAGAGTGGAGAGGGATTAGAACATTTATCAGTTTTTATTGCTGTCTGTGCCCCTGTTTAAAGAGATTCACTGTCCCCATTTGTCCAGTGTACCAATTCCATTGAAAGTAAAAGTTATCCCCAAATTTGTGATTTTCCTTTATCCCCAGAAGAGTAATAGAGGGAACATCCTCCAATAGGGACACTAGTTCTGATGACCTGGGGGTCCCCAAGGAGTTCCCTTAATTTCCAGGGATTTCCTCACTTCCTGTTTGGCTATGGGACAGGAAATGAAGGGAAATCTCTGCAATAGGATACAGATGGCAAAAAAAAGGGGTTCTAATCCTCCCTTGCTCTATCCACAAAAAAGTTTTGCATATAGTTCTGCTTTCTATAAGCATAAATCCAAAGAGAGGTGACCTATTATATATAAAATATTTAATATATTTAGCATGGGTTACTAAGAGTGGGATTGACTGCCATTCTTCATGTTTAGTATGTCTTACAGTATATCACAAAATAAGGCGACCCAGTTATGTCCAGTACATAATTTGTGGTACCTCTAAATTAATTTCCCTTTCATTTCTGTTTTGTAGTACGACTGACAAATGCAACTAAATTGTGTAGTAGTTTGCTTTATTTCTATAGTTATGTTATGCTTTTTTAGCCTAATTAACTCTAATTTATTTTAAGCTTGTGCATTATTGCCTTAATCATCCATTTTCTTGTCTGAGTTTGATAGTTATTGGCAAGCGTCATCAACATGAAAGTACTTGTATGGGTGGCTATATTTAGGTATACAGACAACAGCTGTTAATACAGGAAATACTGCCTGTTTTAAGACTGAAGTCTTGTCTTACAGGTGAACACCATTTATACTCTGAATAGTTTTAGAAGTATGACGGCACATCGCTGGGCTTGTGGGACAGAGCTAAATTATACAATCTAGACTAAGAAATGATTTGACTCTTGATGTGTATTAAAGTGTTCTCATATGTGAAAAAAATCCTTTCCAACATTCTACATGTATTGTAGCAAAAACTGATGGTAAACATCTGCGCCATACACATCTTTGCTTACATGGTCTTTCATTTTGACAATCCTCTGGGCAAAGGATGAAAAACACCTAGTTAGGTGCTGTGCTGACTCACGAACTACAGTATGATTAAGTGGCATGTCAGTAATTATAGAGTAAAGCTATCCGCAGACATGATATAATTGTTACCCAATCTAGCTGATTACAATCTGATCAGGAAAAATGTATAGATTTATGAACATCGTCTGTAGACCACTCAGATTAACCAGTCTTGACTGGATTGACTTAGAGAGACTTTCCTAAATGGTGATGTGCAGTCTGCACTGTACATAAATTAAAATACACCACATACACTTTTATACAAATGTTAGGTGATAAGATCTTCCAACTACCATCTCATGTTATTTGGTAGTCCGGTCCTCCATCCATCATCTTATAATATTTAGCAGTCTACGCTCATCGCTTTGGTGGTCAGATCTTTCAACCACTATCTTGTGGTTGTTGGTGGTCAACTCTTCCAGCTGTCATCTCCTGTCATTTGTTGGTCAGATCTTCCAGCTATCAACCCGTGTCATTCAGTGGTCACATCTCTAATCACCATTTCGTGTCTCTTGTGTTAGATCTCCAATAGAGTTGAGCGAACCCGTGGATGTTCGGTGGGTTCGGCCGAACTTCGGAAAAAAGTCCGGGTTCGGTACCGAGCTTGACCCGAACTTTACCCCGAACCCCATTGAATTCAATGGGAGCCAACCTTTTTGGCACAAAAATGACTGTAAAATAGTCCTGGAAAGTGCTGGAGGGCTGCAAAATGATTTTAGAACAATAATCTGTACCTTACAGCAACAGCAGGAACCTGACCCTATAGAACTAGGAGATGATTTTAGAACAATAATCTGTCCCTCTAAGCAGTAGACTATGCCTATTCCAGTCAGATCTTTCTGTAATGCAGGATGAGATCTGCAATCTGTCCCTAAAAGCAGTAGTAGTAGTAATCTCTACCTATCTATCTGCAATCTGTCCCTCACAGCACCGGCAGCATCCTCTCCCTACACTATCCAGAGAGCATGTGACATGCAGCACTAAGTGACTCCAGCTTATAAAGAGGCTGGGTCACATGATGCACTGGTCAATCACAGCCATGCCATTAGTAGGCATGGCTCTGATGGCTTCTAGGGAAAACCAGTGAAATGCTTGTTTGGCTGCCCTGCAACTATTCAACATGCGTGATCAAATACCCAAACCCAGAACTCGAACCCAAACTTTTTTTCAAATGTCTGGGCCACGGACACCCCAAAGTTCGGTGCGAACCCGAACTTTACAGTTCGGGTTCGCTCAACTCTAATCTCCAACCAACATTTAATGTCAAATAGTGGTCAAATCTCCTGACCATCATCTCAGTTTTTGGCTTTCAGGTATTCTAACCACCATCTCGTGTTTGATAATGAGATCTTACAACCACCTTCTGTAGACAGCTTAAAGCTGGTCAAACTATTTGCTCTTTTATACTACAATAATCACTGTTCTAGGTTCTAGTCTTAAAATAAATCATCACCAGATTATATTTTACTGAATGGATCCTACAGATATTTTCTAGCATTATTGAAATTTTTAGTGCCTAAGGCCAAAAACTTTCTGAGCAGATTTGTTGTGACTCCTTTAATAACACACATTGCCAGAATATTGCTAAATCTCTCATGGACAGTGTAATAGACCACAATAATTGTTAAACCACTAGTTGTGCTTGTGTTTGCCATAAGGCCAAAAACATGCAACAACATGCACCCTGGGTGTCACTTTAAAGCTGTCAACACTGTTAGTAATGCTGTCATTATATTTACTGTGACATAACCATTTTGCAGTTTACAGAAACAGCCACACCTGGCCCCACTGCTACATACTATTCAACAGGAGCTGAAGTCTCTGGAATTCTTTAACTGTATCAATAATGTGCAGAAACCTGGACTTCCATCAGACTTGCCAATAAGAGTGAAAGTTCAACATCTCTTAGATTGTAAGCTCTAATGAACAGGGCCCTCTGATTCCTCCTGTATTGAATTGTATTGTAATTGTACTGTCTGCCCTAATATTGTAAAGCGTTGCACAAACTGTCGGCGCTATATAAATCCTGTATAAAAATGACATGTATTGGACTCTCCAGACCTTGGCAGCTGACTGCAACTGCTGTTACAGCTACACCAAAAACACGACGACTACCAATGCCCCTCTTTTTAAGGGTCTGTTTTTTCTTAGGTGTACAGAGCCTGAATCAGACATAATTTTTGTGGATAGCTTCATGCCTATAGATCAGGGGTAGGCAACCAGTAGCCCTCCAGCTGTTGTGGAACTACATTTCCCATGAGGCATTGCAAGGCTGGCAGTTACAATTACTCCCAGAGGCATGATGGGACTTGTAGTTCTGCAACAGCTGGAGGGCCCCAGGTTGCCTAACCCCGCTATAGATTATCCATAGATGCATTAATTTTCCTGAACAGAGCAGTAGTAGTAAAATCTAGCCACTTGTTTGCATGGTATGTGTGAGATAAATAACCTCTGTTCTGCACACAGATGCTCCCACCAGCAGAAATAACAGAGTAGAGTTTATACCTCCTGTAAATCCCATGGGATATGATTTGAGACATTTGTTATAGGCAAGATTTGTTGTTTCATTCTTATTCCTGATAACAACAGGTGTGCTATTGTTAGAGCCAGCTGTCAAGAGACTAATAATTAGCCCTAATTAGAATTAACTGGTTTGACTGGATACATGAAAATGATAATCAAAGCGGAGAAAATGTCTAGGCTGGCACTCCTATATGTATTCTAGAGTTTAGGCAATAATCACCTTCATTAAAAGATAACCTTTTTCTGAAAGCATCAATTTCATGTAATTTGACTGTGAAGTTTATCTAAGAAAAATTGTCTGGTTGGCTACTGTTTGGGCAAATCTATAACTCAATATGTTGTATTTTTTCTTTTTTTTTTTTGCATAGTTCTATAGCAAATCAGTATTGAAGGAAAATCTACAGTTTTAAAAACTATGCTTTTTTTTTTTTTTTTTTTTTTTTTTTTTTTTTTTTTTTTTTTTACATTTTAAATCCAGCACAGATCCACAAGCACTCTTTTCTGAAGTATATAATAGCAGCTAGTGACATATACTCCGCCACATGTAAATTGACAAACATGGCTCCAAACTCCCAAGACATTTTGTAATGCATCAAAACTGCCAATGCTATAGTTGGCCCCTAAGGCTTTAGTTATCAGATCACTGATGCTACTATTTAAACCGGGGTGAATTGGCTGTGCTGTCATTTGACCCTGCTCAAGTTGAGTATTGGCACTTGGTTAAGATCCCTTTAGGATGAGTAGATAAGAGGAGACAGAATGTGAGATGGAAAGGTTTACACCTACAAAGGGATGTTCATGCTACTTGACATGCTTAACAATTGCCTTGGCTATATTGAACAAGGTAAAATGTATGATCGATAATCATGACCCTTACAAATACTTCACCAGCCTGATAAATTGACACACATTGGTATAGGTTGAGCAATGAAGTCTTGTGCACCAGGATTTAACTATTTTGACCAGTCTGTCTAAAAGCTTTTCGGCAGACATAGGCAGTGTGTTCAATAATGTAAAAAATTACATTTATTTCTAGTGCAGAATATTCTAGTAAAGGCCTTTCTGGGCGATATGTCTTTAATCGTTCAATGAAGATAGATGGAATTTTCCCATAATCATTGGAGCTCATGTTGATGATTGTGAATTGTGACTACCCACTGTTTGCCATATACTGTTCTAATTAAATTGGATAAGGTATTTTGATTTTGTTGTGATGTTTGTAATGCTTGAGCCTACTATAAGCTATACATGTATACAACTTTTTGGGGATTATTTACTAAAAATCTCTGGTCCAAAATCTTATTTAGCTCTGCACAGAAACCGATTGGCTTCCATTTTTTGTTAAAGCTTAATCGAACAAGCTGGAGTTAGCAGGTCAGCTACCACGCACAACTGCACCAGAATCTGAGTGCAGCAGTTTTAGTAAATCTCCCCCTTTTTGGTCTTATACAGTTGTGCTCATAAGTTTACATACCCTGACAGAATTTATGATTTCTTGGCCATTTTTCAGAGAATATGAATAACAAACTTTTTTTCACTCATGGTTCGTGCTTGGCTGAAGCCATTTATTATCAATCAACTGTGTTTACTCTCTTTAAATCATAATGACAACAGAAACTACCCAAATGACCCTGATCAAAAGTTTATCCCAGTTAATACCGTGTATTGCCCCCTTTAACATCAATTACAGGTTGAAGTATTTTGTGGAATTTGTGGATGAGGCTCTTTATCTTGGATAGTAAAGCTTCCCATTCCTCTTGGCAAAAAGCCTCCAGTTCCTGGAAATTCTTGGGCTGTCTTGCATGAACTGCACGTTTTGAGATCTCCCCAGAGTGGCTCAATGATATTGAGGTCAGGAGACTGAGAAAGCCACTGCTGAACCTTCACTTTACCCTACTGTAGCCAATGACAGGTCAACTTGGCCTTGTTTTTTGGATCATTGCCATGTTGAAATGTCCAAGTACGTCCCATGCGCATCTTCCTGGCTGATGAATGCAAATGTACCTCCAGTATTATTTGATGACATACTGCATTCATCTTGCCATCAATTTTGACCAAATTCCCTGTGCCTTTTATAGCTCACACATCCCCTAAACATTAGCGATCCACCTCTGTGTTTCACAGTAGGAATGGTGTACCTTTTCATCATAGGCCTGGTTGACTCCTTTCCAAATATAGCGTTTATGGTTGTGGCCAAAAAGCTCAATTTTGGTGTCATAACTCCAAATGACTTTGTGCCAGAAGGTTTGAGGCTTGTCTCTGTGCTGTTTGGCGTATTGTAAGCGGGATACTTTGTGGCATTTGCGTAGTAATGGCTTTCTTCTGATGACCATGCAGTCCATCTTTCTTCAAGTGCCTCCTTATTGTGCATCTTAAAACAGCCACACCACATGTTTTCAGAGAGTCCTGTATCTCACCTGAAGTTATTTTGTGGGTTTTTCTTTGCATCCCAAACAATTTTCCTGGCAGTTATGGCTGAAATTTTAGTTGGTCTACCTGACTGTGGTTTGGTTTCAACAGAACCCCTCATTTTTCACTTCTTGATTAGAGTTTGAACACTGCTGATTGGCATTCTCAATTCCTTGGATATCTTAATATCCCTTTCCTGGTTTTTATACAGTTCAACTACTTTTTCCCACAGATCCTTTGACACTACTTTTGCTTTCCCCATGACTCAGAATCCAGAAATGTCAGTGCAGCACTGGATGAAAGATGCAAGGGTCTGTCATTAGTCCAGAAACTCATTGACCTTTTATACACACACACTAATTACACCGATCACAGGTGAGGATGGTTACCTTTAATAGTCATTCAAACCCCCTTGTTTCAACATGTGTGCATCTTATCAGGCAAAAATCACCAGGGTATGTAAACTTGTTTGATCAGGGTAATTTGGGTAGTTTCTGTTGTCATCATGATTTAAAGAGTAATCACAGTTGATGATAAATGGCTTCAGTCAAGCACTAGTCATCAGTGGAAAATGTTTTTATCATTCATATTCTCTGAAAAATGGCCAAGAAATCATAAATTCTGCCAGGGTATATAAACTTATAAGCACAACTGTATGCTGCTTGATCATGGGGTCATTTTGACACCCAGTACCCATATGACATTTCCAGGATGTATTATAGAAGTATAGTGCAGAGCTATAGTAAAGCTGTCCATACACTAGTATGAACATTCATATGTAAATTCTTAGTATGTGACAAATGCTGTTGAAAAGTGCTTTAAAATCACATTTGCTTTTAACATTGATTTTGGAATGAATGGACTTTCCCAAACAAACACATGCATTGTTATAGATTTGGTTGAAAATGGACATTTCTAACATTTAGAAAATCAAGCAACAGTTCCTAAGATGAAAAGTTTTTTTGAATTGAGAAATTCTGCTATTGTATGGCCAGCTTAAAACACAAAAAATGTAGGGGTGAACTAACCCCTGACACCCTCCCCACTCCCCTGGTCCCTGCTGTACCTACCTCAAGGGTTGCCAAGCTGTCAGGAGCCTTGCAGCTAGTCCAGCAGCTAGGTGAATTCAATTCCTCGTTATTCCCCTCTTCTCTGGGCAGTGAATTCCGGGATGGTCCAGATTGTTTGGTCAGCACCACCACAGTGCATCAATCTGGTCCATTCCAGAAATGCTGCACCAAGAAGAGGAAGGATTTTAAATCCATGGAATGGCTATGGGGTTACTGACAGCTCAGCATCCCCAGTTCCAAAGTACAGTGGGGAGTAGAGAGGATGTCAGTGTTCATCTTTTATGTTTTTTATCCGTAAATGTTAAACCCTTTTTAGAATTCCAATTCTATTGTCACTTTTTTGGATTTACACAGTCCAGAATAAGTATTCAGGTCTGCTGGTAGGCATCCCATTGAAAGCTTGTTTGTTCCACCAGCGTTCCTGTGTGCAGTATAATTATGTGATCACTCTTATGGCCTCTTTGAGGGTTAAGTAAATCTGAATGACTGGGGAAAGGCTGTAGCCTCACATTATGGACCCCCCTACTGTCAGTGTTGATAGTATGGTAAGATTATTCTATTCAGTATTACAAATCTGTGACATACATGATACAAATAAGTAAATAAACACATAGAATACCCTACAGGAAACTAATCCGTGAGCTATAGATGCAAAGACTGCACTGCAGCAGTGTGCTGACTTCTCTGACACAGTATGGGCTCCATTAGAAACCATGATGTGTAAAGACCTGTAATTAGACCCAGAGTTCATATAGTGTGGGAGGCAAGTGCACCATTATTAAATAAGTCTGTCAAGCATGACATTTATATTTCCTTGTTCCTTTAGCATTCAGGCATTGGTTAAACTGCAGAACTTAGCAAATCTCTGCTTGTATAGTTAAATGGTAGAACATTAGATGTTAGGAAAACACAAGGTTGTTGGGCGATGAAATAAAACTATGGGTTAGACAATAAAGGTCTGTGAGATGTGCTTTTCACAGAATTGGAATAAAAATGAGCTGTGTTAGGATAATAGCATGCTATTTGTCAGAGCATTATATGAAAAATGATGGTAAGCATGGGAATATGGCTGTACATGAAGTCATTTAACCTTCATCTGCCAGTAAGTAATCACGCGCTATATGGTATACAGGATATAAACTATTTTCAATGGCTGCCAATATCCAGTCAACATAAATCAGACCACATGCATTGGATTTGGCTATATTCATGTAAAGATCCACTGCAATATGGTTTAAGTGTAACCAGATGAAGGTTTGCCAGTGCCGCGTCGTGGACGTGCATGAAATGTGCTAGGAAAAAAAAGTCGTTTAGAAATTAAGGCTGTTTTTTTTTTTTTTGTTTTGTTTTGGTCCTGGCTATATCACATTCTGAACCCCCTGGTGTGGTAGTCTTTTAAGCACTGCAGCAGGTTCCAGTAATGTGTGCTCTAATTGAACAGTGATCTGCCCATCGTTATTTGTGGCGGCAGCATCTGACTGTCCACATGGGAGCTGAGTGGTTCAAGGTCCTGCACAAATGTCTTAAGACAGCTCTGCAAAAAATAGATTTAAAGTGTCCTAGTATATAAATATTACTCTCCTATGGGTGGTATCCAGGTTGTAAAATTGCACCCCGCTCAAAACTGAAAATGAATCCTTGAGATGCATGCAAGTCAACCATTGCTCTACTGCCCTAGCCCACTTCTCTACTTTTGTAATCTGGTGACTCTGGGAAACTCCTAATGGTGATGGACCCTTTTTTTGTGGTTTCTCACATATTCAGAATTAATTGATCTTTCTTACAGCTACCAATTGGGTTTGAACATGGAAGCTTGGCCATGATTGGTGATGTGGAAAGCGGATAAAAAAAGTTACACGGCATAGGCTTCAGGAAGTACACTTCTGCTACCTTCCATCTGATCTGTATGGAGCTGGCATAGGCTTCAGGATGTACACTTCCGCTACCTTCCATCTGATCTGTATGGAGCTGGCATAGGCATCAGGATGTACACTTCCGCTACCTTCCATCTGATCTGTATGGAGCTGGCATAGGCTTCAGGAAGTACACTTCTGCTACCTTCCATCTAATCTGTATGGAGCTGGCAAAGGCTTCAGGAAGTACACTTCTGCTACCTTCCATCTGATCTGTATGGAGCTGCCATAGGCTTCAGGAAGTACACTTCCGCTACCTTCCATCTGATCTGTATGGAGCTGGCATAGGCTTCAGGAAGTACACTTCCGCTACCTTCCATCTGATCTGTATGGAGCTGGCATAGGCTTCAGGAAGTACACTTCCGCTACCTTCCTTCTAATCTGTATGGAGCTGGCAAAGGCTTCAGGAAGTACACTTCTGCTACCTTCCTTCTAATCTGTATGGAGCTGGCAAAGGCTTCAGGAAGTACACTTCTGCTACCTTCCATCTGATCTGTATGGAGCTGGCATAGGCTTCAGGAAGTACACTTCTGCTACCTTCCATCTAATCTGTATGGAGCTGCCATAGGCTTCAGGACGTACACTTCTGCTACCTTCCATCTGATCTGTATGGAGCTGCCATAGGCTTCAGGAAGTACACTTCTGCTACCTTCCATCTGATCTGTATGGAGCTGGCATAGGCTTCAGGAAGTACACTTCTGCTACCTTCCATCTAATCTGTATGGAGCTGCCATAGGCTTCAGGACGTACACTTCTGCTACCTTCCATCTGATCTGTGTGGAGCTGCCATAGGCTTCAGGGAGTACACTTCCGCTACCTTCCATCTGATCTGTGTGGAGCTGGCATAGGCTTCAGGATGTACACTTCCGCTACCTTCCATCTGATCTGTATGGAGCTGGCATAGGCTTCAGGAAGTACACTTCCGCTACCTTCCATCTGATCTGTATGGAGCTGGCATAGGCTTCAGGGAGTACACTTCCGCTACCTTCCATCTGATCTGTATGGAGCTGGCATAGGCTTCAGGGAGTACACTTCCGCTACCTTCCTTCTAATCTGTATGGAGCTGGCAAAGGCTTCAGGAAGTACACTTCTGCTACCTTCCATCTGATCTGTATGGAGCTGGCATAGGCTTCAGGAAGTACACTTCTGCTACCTTCCATCTAATCTGTATGGAGCTGCCATAGGCTTCAGGACGTACACTTCTGCTACCTTCCATCTGATCTGTATGGAGCTGCCATAGGCTTCAGGGAGTACACGTCCGCTACCTTCCATCTGATCTGTGTGGAGCTGGCATAGGCTTCAGGGTGTACACTTCTGCTACCTTCCATCTGATCTGTATGGAGCTGGCATAGGCTTCAGGATGTACACTTCCGCTACCTTCCATCTGATCTGTATGGAGCTGGCATAGGCTTCAGGGTGTACACTTCTGCTACCTTCCATCTGATCTGTATGGAGCTGGCATAGGCATCAGGATGTACACTTCCGCTACCTTCCATCTGATCTGTATGGAGCTGGCATAGGCTTCAGGAAGTACACTTCTGCTACCTTCCATCTGATCTGTATGGAGCTGGCAAAGGCTTCAGGAAGTACACTTCTGCTACCTTCCATCTGATCTGTATGGAGCTGCCATAGGCTTCAGGAAGTACACTTCCGCTACCTTCCATCTGATCTGTATGGAGCTGGCATAGGCTTCAGGAAGTACACTTCCGCTACCTACCATCTGATCTGTATGGAGCTGGCATAGGCTTCAGGAAGTACACTTCCGCTACCTTCCATCTGATCTGTATGGAGCTGGCATAGGCTTCAGGAAGTACACTTCTGCTACCTTCCATCTAATCTGTATGGAGCTGCCATAGGCTTCAGGACGTACACTTCTGCTACCTTCCATCTGATCTGTATGGAGCTGCCATAGGCTTCAGGAAGTACACTTCTGCTACCTTCCATCTGATCTGTATGGAGCTGTGCATGCTGTTCCTGCAGAGGATTACAGTCTAGGCTAAATGGAGTTAAATATGTCTTGAGTGCAGTTGATGGCTTTAGTAACTCGTGAATGCTTTCACTACTTGTTTGCTATTCAAGCAAATATTTTAATATGTAGTCATATTGCAAGTTGCCAGCTAGATGATCTAATCTGATCTAAACATGTTTACATTTGTACTCTATAAATAAGCCAATTAATTTGGCTTTGTAAAATCTGTTCATAAAATGATGTAATTATTAATGCGGTATATATTTTATGTCCACTTTGAATTGTACAATCTTCTTTTTAGGTGTTTTTTGTGAACCCCTAGCTATTCACAATTAGGATTCCAACTTCTGATTCTTGAACCACCCCCTTCTCCAAAAAAACTTGATTGAGACTGGTAATGAGCTGAAGAAATAAGAGTTTGGACATAGAGACTGGGATGCAGGCACATTAGGGAAAAATAGCGTGGGACCCACCTGTTGTGATCAAACAAGATAATTTAGGACCTTGTGATGCAGTTGGCACCTCTATTAAAGCCTAGTACACACAGACCAAATTTCGGCCGGCATTCGGCCCGTTCAATAGAAACCGGTTGACATTCGGCCCATATGTATGGCAGATGGTCCGATAGAAGCTGGGTGCTCGGCTGGCTTCTGTTGAAGGCTTATGACCAAAAAGGTCTGTCGACCAGCTCCTGATCAGTGCACTCAGCGAATGGCGGCATCCCCTATCAGAACGCAGTAGCTCAGCAGGGGAGATCTCTGTACTAACATTGGATTGTTAGTACATCGGCTCCAACCTGAGCTGACTCCTTCTCCCTTTTTTTTTTTTTTTTTTTTTTTTTTTTTTTTTTTGAGAGGTCTCTGATTTTTATAGAATGTGGTGAGTCACAAAAATTTTTTTGCGCGCAGAGTTTAGAGTGGACATTTTCTTATAAGCTGTCAATGTTTTACGATTTGAAAGTGTCTGTCAACTCACTGTGATATTTAATTTTTTAAATTGTTATTCCTGTTGGTATGTTGAGGAGTTCCTTGTATCTCTCAGGTAATCCAATTCCATCTACTTAAATAATGGCTGTGATTCTGGTCCCCATTCAAGGTTGGCCCTTGGGGTTATAAGACGGCATGGAGAGACATGCTGCTTTATTCTGCGTTTTCTACGATATGCGATAAGCTAAACCTAAAAACAGGGAGATGAGGTTACTCTAAAATCAATGGGCAGGTGAGCATAGCTAGGAGCTCAATTACCTTGACACCAGAGTCAATGTGTGTGCAATTTATTTTGTTTATTTTAGGTACTTGTATAGTGTGTTCAATTTACGCAGCGCTTTGCATATACATTGCACATTCACACCAGTCCCTCCTACCCTCAAGGAGCTTACAATCTAAGGTCCCTAACTCACATTCATACATACATACTAGGGGCAATTTTTTAGACAGGATCTAATTAACCTACCAGCATGCCTTTGGAGTGTGGAAGGAAACCGGAGTACCCGGAAGAAACCCACGCAGGGAGAACATGCAAACTCCAGGCAGGTAGTGTCCATGGTCGGGATTCGAACCAGCGACCCTTTTGCTGCTAGGTGAAAGGACGAACCACTACACCACTGTGCCGCACATAAAAACTGATAACTTTATGTGCAAGTCCATCCAAGAGGACCGTAAATGGAAAATAGATTTTTAAAATAATCCCAAAACACTAGAACATATAGTGTGTGTGTGTGTGTGTGTACACACACACACACACACATTTTATTTTTCTTTGTGCTTTCCTTAACCATAAGCGTTTCGAATACAGCTTAGTCATTTTTTGTGTGCATTTTCTTCTACCTAGATTTTCCAGCTTCTATTTCTCACTCCATTCACATAGTTTTCTTGCTTTTGCAGGATTAGATATAAAGAATGGTTTTTATGAAAAAGGATTAGTGATGATTCACAGGCCCTGTTCTGTGGGGTTAGTGCTGCAGGAAGAAACTGTGCTACACACCGGCAAGATAATTGGTGGCAACTGAAGGCTTGCAAGTCTTGTGTGGTGTAGCACAGCAAGTGAGATTAAGGAAATAGACATCTTTTGATTGGATCTCAGTGTATTGATATCTGTAGTGCCTAAGAGTTATTACATTAATTTCCAGCTGCTGGCTCTCCAGTGTTCCTTGGCATATGGGGATTGTATATCTATAATAAAGTATTCAGCTTTCCCAGCAAATGTCCAGTTATTTTTCCCTAGAAAGTGCTTTCAACATATGACTCAAGGGATTGGCTTACTAACCATTATTCTTTTTACTGGGCAAATTTACTGAGATATTTTACCCTGGAGGTAGAAAAGTGTTGTGATTACTTGACTTTATAGTCTTACGGTTTAAAGAGGAAAGCCAATATGGTGTTTTTTTTTTTGTAATAATATCCAAAAATACAAGATTACTATCCAAATTAGAACTGCTTTTTCTTCTAAATGCAGCAAGTTTGTCCTATGTTGGCCTTGCCCTCAGTCACCAATCAGATTCCAGCTCGCTCCGTAACGGTTCATCTAATTGGAAGGTGAAACAACTGTATTTCTTTGTAAAAATGTGTTTGTTTATGGGTTCTGTTTTTTTTTTTTTTTACACTACTTCATGGTAGTTTAAAGTATAACTTGTGCTAGAAAAGAAGATTTTGAAGCTTAATACTGCTGATTCCGTTAATGAGCTATGTACATAGGAGTCTTGCATTGTGTGACAATACAAGATACATAGAAGCATGATGCCCTTTTGGTGGATGAACAATAGCGTTAAAGGTGAAAATTAGCATAGCCCCCTTCTCAGCTGCTTCTGGGGCTCCCAGGAAAGCAGCTTCAGCACCATTTATGATCATCGCATATGATTGGAATTTGGCATCCTACCAGAATGCCAGTAATTATGCTAAGTGAGTCAAAGGCTGCATTTCTAATTTCAGCTGGAAAGCTTTGATATTTGTTTACGATTCTGTTAATATCATTTTAGCAAACCTTTTTCAGTGCAGTGATTCAGTTTGACAGGTTACCAATTAATTTTGGACACTTGACATGACAGCCAAATTACCAGTAGATATACAGGAGCTGAGCCATTACAAATCGTGGGCAT
This sequence comes from Glandirana rugosa, assembly GCA_018402905.1. NCBI lineage: Eukaryota > Metazoa > Chordata > Amphibia > Anura > Ranidae > Glandirana > Glandirana rugosa. The sequence continues at coordinate 268,051 of BLSH010115851.1, forward strand.
AGGGAAAAAAAAGGTTATATCCATAACTATGAAGGGGGCCACTTAGCTTTCATCTTCTGCTCTGTATCAGAAGTTGATACACGGGTACATGCACTGTACTAGAGGTGCAAATTCAGTCGTCTTGTTGCAAGCTGTATGGCTGGATAAGGGTTTCCTATGAATTTTAAGGGGGGAGGCATACAGTTTTTTAAGGAACAATTTACCGAAAAAATAAAGTGGAGCTCCCCCTAAAATTTAATGTATTCATACCAGGCCTTAATCCAGGTATGCAACCCAGATACTTTGTAAGGGAGGGCAGGGAGTGTTCTGCCTCAACCCCTCCTGAGCCTCATGTGATCACCACATTTTTGATGCCCAAGAGGGTGGAGGAGGAGAAGGGGAATGAGAATTCATTTCTGGCGGTTTTTACAATTTTTTTTTTTTTTTTTTTTTTTTTTTTTTTTTTTTACTAGTAATGGCGGCAATCTGCGATTTTTATTGGGGCGGACATGTCATTTGGGACCAATGACCTTTATACAGCGATCAGAAATCTAAATATCCACTGATTACTGTAGAAATGTCATTGGCAAGGAAGGGGGTTAACCTGCAGGGGGCAGTAAAGGGGTTAACTGTGTTCCCTAGGCGTGTTCTAGCTGTGAGGGGGCTGGGCTGGCAGGGGCACCAGAGATCTAACTGATCTCAGTAACAGGGATCAGTAGATCTCTGACATACCGCTTGTCAGAACGGGAAACCGCTGTGTTTACATTGGCGGTTCCCCATTCTGGCTCTGTCACAGGGCATCGCGAGTTGCCGGCGGACATCGAGTCCCCCACAGCCCTGCTCAGGGAGTGTGTGGTGGGCACGAGCACATGCCAGCGCACGCTTGCCCCCTAGCCGCCGTGCACTAAAGTGATGACTATAAACCGTGATTCGTGGGACAGAGCCACGCTGTCGCTGCTTATAGTGGTACGGTGCTCAGGAAGCATTTTAAAGGGTTCATTCCCACTCTTTAACTTCACATGCAGTTTTATGGCATCCCCCCAAGCTTGATTGGTGTATCAATAATGTTGTTGTCCTTTAAGCCCTATTGCAAGACCACCTCCCCTCTAAACGGAATTTAAATATTGAATTGCGGGGGTGCAGGGCCCCATTGAAGTGCTTAGTTACCCATACCCCCTTTTTTTAAACAATAGCTTGCAAGATGTTCCATTATCGCAGACTTCCTGCTGCGTTTGCAGAGCCTCTTGTGAACTGAACTTTGCTCGGTTCACTCATCCCTATTAGTCACAATCAGCAATTGGGTTGGGTCCACAATAATGTGGACTTTTAAGGAATAGAGGTTTTAAACTTCCTATGTATGCTAATAAAAGTTAAGTTCTTTCTACATTAAGAATGAGGTTCTTTGTTTGTTCAGCTGTTGATTTAGCATTATCAGTATTTTGGTTTGCAATGGAATGTTCCAGTATAGTTTGTTTTTGTCTTGGTGGTCCAAGTATTACTGTGTTTCTGCAATTAAGTTGGATGCAAGCTGCTTTTCTGAGACTCCATCCTAGATGACTTGGTCTCTGGCTACCAATCTTTACAGGGTAACTCCACTTTTGTGGGAAAACAGAAAAAATGATATAGTGTATACAGTTTCATTTACAATATGACTTGTATTAAAAATTACTTTTCCTTTCTACTGTAGTTTTCTGTAAAATACAATGCAATATGGCTACTTGGAAGTGTTCTGTACCCAGAAACCTAATTTCCTGCTTACTGATTTTCCCACTTGGACTTGCACTTGGTTACAAGTCAGATTTCAGGCATCCCTTGCAACAAAAATGTAATTTTTGGTGAGATACTCTAAAAAGGAAATCATGTCTATAGGGATGCAGACCCTGCTACTTTCCTCATCCGAGCCCTGCAAGCGCAGCAGCTGAGTGATAATTCTAAAACCACTACCATACAGATTGATTTAGAGGAAGTAAACGCTGATGGGGTTTACTTCCTCTATATTCCCCTGCAAAGTAAAAGCATAATGGGCTACTGTGCATCGCATAGTAGCCCATTATGTGCCACTGACCTGCAAACGAAGCCTGCGATGTCCAGCACTGTCCCCTGTGCAGGCAGCATCTGTCTTCTGCCTCTCTTCCTTCTGGGGCCAAGACTCCGGATCTCTGACTGGCCGGAGTCGCGTGACGTCACTCTCGTGGCGAATGACGTCGGCAAAGACCATACACTGTGCATATGTCCTAAACTGTGGAGGTTTAGGAGATATGCAGGGCACCTACAGGTAAGCCTTATTAGGCCTCATACACACAGACTTTTTTTTGACTCTGGCATTTTCTGGTGTTTTTTGAAGCTCTCCATGTTAGTCAATGGCCCCATAAAAACGCCTACGTTTTTGAACTGTAGATGGCGTCGGGGTTAGTGAGCTGAAACTAGAACGCACGGGGGCAGCGCGTTCTGAGGCTGTAACGTTTTGCCTTTTTTTTTTACGCCGACGCAGCAAAACGCTCACTAACGCCAACTAATACCGTACCGGCGTTAACCAGCGTTTTTTGACGCCAACGTTTTTAGGTTGAAAAATAGCAGAGGGATGATTTTTGTTTAAAAAACTCCTATTGACGCCGACGCTCACTAACGCTGATGCATAACGCCGAAAAACGCCAATTTATTTTTCCTTGACGTCGGGCCCAACGTTTTGTTTATTTAAGAAACATCCATGTGTATGGGGCCTTATAGTCAGGGGTTGACAACCACTTTAAGCACATGGACACAGACAAACAGGGATTTCTTCAGAATAACAAAAGGTAGGAGTCTGTGTAAAAAAGTTTGTTAAAATTCCTGCAATGTACACCGATCGCCCAGAGGGGAATGTTTTTTTTTGTTTTTTTTTTTTTGTGTTTTTTCTCAACAAAAGTGGAGTTACTCTTTAAAAAGTATTATTAATTTGCAGACCGTGATGATACAAAGGAAGCTGCCCGTGTACAAAGACTATACACCAGGTCAATGTTTGTAATAAAACTAAAACTAAAGCAAGCATAACTTTACTCTGTTAATCAGCACTGAATCATTTAATCTTTATGCTGCTAGCATTGGTAAATGGGGAAAGTATATGATAGTTACTTGTGTTAATCCCCTTTTTTTTTTTTTTTTTCGTCAGTTATTTCCTGGCCTAGGTTAGCTTCTAGGCCTAGTCATATATCCCAGGAGTCTTTTTTAGGAGAGTTTTCTCATGTCTGTCTGCATGCCTGAGGTAAGGGCAGATGGATTCAAGGAAGTAAATGCTACATGAATCCTCTACCCTTACTCAAGATGGCCAAAACCAGAAACACTAGGGGGCGCCTTTCACAGTGATATCTCAGCAAAACAAAGCATGGAGGGATGGAGGAATTTTCTTTGAACACTAATATTAACGGATTAGCGTTTTTGGTTTGTGGTGCCCAGATGCAGTGTAGTTCCACTTTAACACTGGTAAAATTGTCTAGTTTAAGCTGATCTTTCTTTTGCACAGATAATAAACGCTTAAATATGAAAGTTCAAGAGTATAAACACTCAAGTACAAGATTAAAAAGGTGGTTCCCTTTATTGGAATACAGAAATGCACGCGGTTTGCTCTGTTACAGTTTAATATTCCGATTTGTATTTTCTCCTGTACCGTTATGTAGCACACAACAGGGACCTCGGTATCGGTGAAGGTACTGTGTTTGCTTCAATGGGGAACGTTACCAGTGGAGAGAACGTATAGAAAAGTTTTTATTGTGCTTTCCTGTCCTGGAGATTCCTGCTCTTCCCATTTCTTCTCCTGGTGTCCGAGATAAAAGATGAAGGGAAATCTTCCCAGCAGTCACACATGGAAATTTAAACCCCAGAGGTTCTAACTCTTCCCCTACCTAACTGAAAAATATTGTCTGGATTTGGACTGTAAATTATGCTAATCTGGATTGTTCTTGGAGGTTTTTAGGTTTATTTGGTATCCTCGGAAATGGTTGTTTCCCCGTTGCCAAGCTGTGAGAGTACATTTTTTGATCTCGCAGGCTTTAATTTGGTCATTTTAATTTCTAATGACAAAGTAGTTGATTCTCACGCGATGTGTAATAAGTACATTACATCGGTGTTACCCACAGAAACCTATGAAATGTTAGTTGTCGTGGGAACTTTGCATTCTAATAAACCCATAGACACAAGGGCAGCAATCTAACCGAAAGTACCTCTCCTGAGCTTTGAATGGGGCAGGGAATGGTTTTCTGTTGTCTGTGCCCCCCACCCCCCCTTTATTGGGAGTAGGGAAATGAAGTGCCACAATCAGCAGACCTGGACGTTGATGTGTATAAGGCTTGTCTATGGGAGTGCAAATAACTTT
>BLSH010115851.1:272387-313796 GCA_018402905.1 Glandirana rugosa
TCCCCCCCCCCCCCCCCCTTATTGGGAGTAGGGCAATGAAGTGCCACAATCAGCAGACCTGGACATTGACGTGTATAAGGCTTGTCTATGGGAGTGCAAATAACTTTAACTCAGTATTGGCAGGATATGCTATCCATATAAAGTGATACTTCAGTTCACAAACTTAATTGGTGAACTGGTCGCAAACCAAGGCAAATTTTCCCATAGGGTTCAATGTAAATCAGGTTAATCCGTTCTGTCTTTTTTTTTTTGAACCACAAAGCCAAGAAAAAAAGTACAGTATGAAAAGAGAGAACACTAACCTTGCACATTCTTGTCACCTGCATTTGCGCTTTGCACATTCTTGTCACCTGCATTATTGCTCCGCACTTTCTTCTTACCACCATGCTTGCTCTGCATTTTCTTTGGAGCCATACTGGATGTACAATATGTATGTGCTAAAAAACACAAGGCTTCTCAATATTGTACTGAAAAGTACAATAGTACTGTACACTGTGTCTCTGTGACCCGCAATGTCACCAGAGCAGGGAAAACGGCTGCAAATCGTGTTTGTAAACCAAAGTGGAGTTCATAACCTAAAGCAAATTTTCGTGAACCAAGTTCGTGACCAGAAGCGTTCGTGAACCAAGGTACCACTGTAGTTTTCTTTTCTCTGTCTGTTTTTTGCCAACTGGATTCTAATGTATCTAAACTTTTTAAACTCAAACTTGGCTAAATTTTGAAATTCTTTTGTGTAACAGGACTCTTTTTCTGGTACCAACACCTTCAACAGTTCCCCATTGAGGAACATTGCCCAGTGCAGCCCAACCCATAGACAAGGCAATTTGCCTTATTTACTATTTCAGTTCACATCAATGCACTAGGCCGTACTGCACAGCATAGCGGCACACTGCGATGGAGTTGAGTGACATGTCGTTTTCATGCATTTCAATAAAGTTAAAGGTAAATCGTGTTCTGTATTACAACAATGCATCAAACCGTCCCTACGCAACACATACCAGTGGGCCCTAAAACTTTGCACGAAGTATGATAGTTGCCGGGTGTGACTGGAAAAAGTTTGTACGGTGACAGCAGAATTGCAGTGCACCTAGGGTAGGCATTCTCTACAGAGCAGAGCACATTAAATGGTTCCCAAATGTTTGGTGTAATGCGTAGGTTAGGAAATATTTTTAAATTATGTTCTTAAATTATTTTTATTTAATTTTTATATTATTCGGGTTGAGTTAGATGTGGTCCATCAGCTAGCTTTTGGGATGTTTTTACAAACAAATGTCTCCTGAATTTTTATAAGCCCATTTGGTTATTGTAGAATTAAGGTGTTTGCTGGGCTCCACCAATTGTCCTAAACTGAAGAATATTCTCCTCCCAATTTTGGGATAAATGAATGACTGTAAACTGCCTTTAGTTTGACGTGCTATGCACTACTTCAGTTGGAAGGCTTTTCTATTCCTTTTGTCCCTTCTTACCATAACCTTAAAGTGTTACTAAATCCACTAATATGAAAATGGTTAATCCCCCCCCCCCCCCCACATTGCCCATAGCCAATAAATCTTCTTTTTACATTAAAATACAGCCACTAGATACGTTTTTGGATGATCTGTATACCATGGTTACCTGATAACTTGCACCGTTTGTCCATAGCTGTGTGTTCAAGTAGGAGCTTTCCACTACAGCCAGTATACATGCCCACATGTAAATCATGTGACCTGAACAGCTCAACTGAAACAGGAAATGTTCTATCCAGCAAAGGAGATCAAACTGAGTATGTGCAGCTTGATCACCCTGCTGTGTATTATATGGACTTGCTCAGATGGACCGTGCAGGAGGGAAGGATCTATGCATACAGGATAAAACAGCCTTTTTAACACAATGCTGAGGATTAACCCCTTAAGTTCCACAGTGAGTATAACAAACATGCTGTGCTGCATATACAGACTGATTTTACTGTGGGTTTAGTAACACTTTAAAGATTTTTGTTCCTGGAAGCCTAATGAATGGTGATATAAAGAATGGTGCTCCTCTTTGCCTCCTCCCCATATAGTCTAAAGATGGACCCAGAAACAAAAGTGATTTTATGATTCGTAAAGATGTTGTAATGTTAAATCTCTTTGAAGGTTGCTTTTTTTCTTCATAATGTATACATGCAGGGCACAAGGCTGTGAATGGAAAGAAACTGAATATGGGGTCTGGTCTTTTTATTGTCTACAATAGCTCTAGTTCTGTTACAGGTGCTTCTAGTGGCCCCTTTTATCTTTTGTTTGGTTGTCTTCAAAAGTGTTCTTGAAGTTCATTAGAGCCTATTTTAAAACAGTTGGTGTCATATTGTTCTTTCTGAAGGTGTTAAGGTGAAAATGGTCACATTTAAAAATGTAGTGTTTGTCGTCAACATGCACAATGGGTTTGCAACCTAGCACCAGTCTTTTACATTTTGTTACTTAAACCTGGTACTTTTTGTCATTGAGGAGAATAAGCAGGTTTTGTTGCTTTTTGTTCATGAGTTATAGCGCCTTGGGATTTTCACCCGACTCCACATCCTCCTGTTTGAAAAGCATCTCTAAAAAGAAAACATGAGAAGTGCAGGGTAACAGATGCTTTATCAAAAACTGGAAGCCGCTTTCTCATTTCTATTTCTGCTATATATCAATGCAAATATCGGTGAACAGGTGGCTCATGGGATCCCCAGAGACTGTTTACAGTAAAGGTTACAACCAGAATCGATCGCCTTGAGCCGCTTCCAATTTCAGCGTGGGCTGTTTGTCTTTACTGTCCAAAGTGGCAGCATCTCATTAGAGCTGCATTTATTAAGGTTGTTTGTGTCTGTTAAGAAGCCAGGAAGCAACCTGCGTCTATATTTTTATCCCACTTTCTGCAGTAACCGCATCCAAACGCAGACTTTTGGAATGATGTAGAGTTCCAAAGAAATAACCTGTTATGTTCCATTCTACTGTACTAAATAGACAATGTTTCTTTACAAAAGTTTGATATTTTTCAAGGCTACGCTGAAGACCTAATAATAAAGCAGATTGGTATAAGTGTTTACATAACAGGGAATCGCATAGGCTTGACAATAGAGGCATAACAAAATTGCATCCATTGTATAGGTTTTGTTGGTTGAGCACTGATGAAAATATAGCTTTGGCATTGCCAGTGCTAATGAGGCCTAAGGAAGGAGGAGAGAAGGAGTGAGTGGTGGGAAGGGGGGGCAGAAGATATATGGGGAGAAAGAGGGAGTCCCGATCCTGGAGTGGGGTGGTTGGGATGGGGACAGTGTTCAAAACGATGAGATGTCTAGCAAAGATTCCTCAAACCCTGAAGGTTGGGAGTATCCAGGGTAATTGTTATAAGGAAAATTTTTGAGGTGGGTGGCTAGGATATGTGAATTTTGTCATTAATCATAATTGCTTTAAGTCTATTTTTGACGGCTTTGAAACTTAAGGTGGGTTTATTGGTAGTCATTTGCTTGGTGGCTCTGTAAATTACCGAGCGTAGTTCAGTACGAAATAAGGTAGGGATAGGTTTACTGAGCAGTACTTTGTGAAGGTCTTTACAGAGTTTTGTAACAAGTAATTTTTGAATGAGGTATAAACCCATATGCAAAGCCTACTCTGAATAGGACAGGTTCACGAGATGTGCGCCATCATGCTTGGGTAGGGACAACCATGGAGAAAAGTAGAAAAGTACTTTGAAACAAAGAATGTCAAATAGGGTGGGATATACTATTAACTGTAGAGAACTTTTATGAGTTATCTAGAATTTTTTAATTTTCTAGAGCTTTTAGCTGTAGCCTGCCATGTGTTCTGCAAGCAGTCAGATGTTAAGGAGGAACTGTATGCCAGTGGGTCTGATCTGTCTTAGTAACTGTATGGTGAGAAGACACTATAGGAGTATACATTGAGGATATCAGGCCAGGTGCATCGGAATCAGATTGGCATTTGCACTTAAATGGGTTAAGTCTATATAAGGGACAATGTTTGCAAAGCAGAATTAGTATGTATTGCCTCATTTGAGCTAGTGATGGTGTACTCTTATGCGTTTTATGTGAATAGTGAAGTTGCTAAAAAGTCTTTACGCTGTCTAGAAATAGTAGAGCGTACATGTCATTAAAGCCATGTTCCTGCCACCACTTGAATTGTGAAGGGTTCTCCATGCTAGAAAGGAACAGAGGAAATTGAGAATTCTAAATAGGGGAAGATGACTGTTGAAAATTTGAGACAAAGCCAGTGGCTAAGATTGTGAGTTGTCAGAGGGGAGCCAGTGGAGGGCTGCCATGGGTATTTCGGGTGGCACACTATGAAGTCTAAAGATTGAGTGACATGGAGATAAGGGTGCAGTGTTACTTTGGGAAACACACACTAAGCCACCTACGAACTTTGGGACAAACCAAATATGGTTAATAATTCTGTCTAAATGTATTGGACAGTATGGGGGTTATTCGCTAAATTTAGAGACTGCAAAATCTGGTGAAATTCTGCAGAGAAACCAATCAGCTTGCAGGTTTTATTGCCAATGCTTAAATGAACAAGCTGCAGTTAGAAGCTGATTGGCTACCATGTACAGCTGCACCAGACTGAGTGCACCAGTTTAAATAAATCAACCCCATTGTTTCATGTGTGTATCTAAAAAGTTATGTCGTCTATCGTGTGTGTGCATTTAATGTTTGTGGCCACCCTCAATATGTACTAGTTACAGATATGACCTTGAATTATGACACATTTTACTGTTCACTCTGTGGTGTGTGTGTGTGTGTGTGTGTGTGTGTGTGTGTGTGTGTGTGTGTTTTTTTTTTTTTCAAAAGGAGACCAATGTACTTCAGTTTCCAAGGTTCCTCACCATCCAACAGTGTTTAGTGACTTTAGTTAGAAGTATAAAATGTACAAACAAAGGTAAAATGAGTTCTTAAATATAATTTCTACAGCTAGAAAATCTGTTATCCCTGTCCAGGTAAACTGATGCATTTTTACAATGAAGCATAACATTCAAGACGACGTTCCACTGCAAAAAACAGTTTACTTTCTAGACCAGAACCTTGTATCTTCGGATGCTTTATGTCCTTACCCACCCCCTCAATTACATGATGCTGATGGAAAATGTATGTAATACAAAGCATTAAAAGCTTAAATGGAATCCTTGGAATTTTTCCTCTGACATACTTGGTAGGAACAGCCAACTCTGTTATAAGAAGAATAATCATAAAAAAAATAAAAACTTTTAACGATTAGGTAACATTAAAAGATACAAGGGCTTCATCATTTTCTTTTTCTACTTCTCTTGATGAGTCTGTGGCCATTTTAAGTAAAAAGAGTGCCTTTTAAGATTCCATGTTCAGCACAAAATGGTATGTTTCCAATGGTTTTCTTTCTTTGTAAGATAGAGCAGTGGGAAGACCATTACAAAATATGAGCAATAAGGTCTAATGTATTCTCTTTAGCTATACAAGCTGTATTTATATTTCAGAAATGACTGATATGTTTGATTACTACACATTCTGTTTATCAAATTATTGCTTAGCAACTTGTATGGTTTGGCATTTATACATAACCAAGCATAGGCTTTAGAGATAATGAAAAAAATAATGTGAAAAGCAATTTTAATTTTAATTGCGCCAGTCCCCTATTTCTGGTACCAATTTATATTCATACTGGTAATGTAAGAAGGTTACAGAAAAGTCACTCAATACTTTCAATGAATTGTTACTGCTCCCAGTTTTGTAATTAGAAAGTATACTATGAACTGATGGGCATTTTCACACTTCCTGTATGTTCAAAAAAAAAAATGACTGGTTTTGAAAATGATCTTGTGGCTTTGGCCTTTATTGGCATGCATTGACATGGGCATGATCCTGCTGCTCATACTGAGGATCTACTAATCTTAACTCACAGGAAAAGCATTTAGGCTCCTACCATTACCACTGTATATGCTCAGTGCTCCATAAAGCTAAGCAGGCCCTGTAGGCTGCAACAGTGGTAGTGCCAGTAGTATGGTATGGGGGGGGGGGGGGCAAAATGATTGCTTTCTTTTGTGTATAAAGACTGGGGGAAATGCTGGCAATGTTTGGCTTGCCTTATAAATAATCCTGATGGAAAACATTCTAGGTAATTGGAGGAAAAAAAATCAAAGGAGGCTTGCATGGTACGATTGTAGTGTTACTATATTGGGAGTAATGATGTCAAAAAAGCGTTATTATGATGAGAATACAGATTCACATGCCTCAGCAGGATCATCGTTCTTAGGAAATGTGCAGATCTATTACTTGTATAATGAATTCAAGTGATTGTCACATTATCCAAATGATTTTTCCATTGTTCTTTCTGAAGGTGTTAGGGTAAAAATGGTCGCATTTAAAAATGCAGTGTTTGTCATCAACTTGCACAATAGATTTTGCAACCTTGCACCAGTCTTTTATGTTTTGTTATTTACGCCTTGTACTTTCGTCAGAGAAGAGAAATAAGTAGGTTTTGTTTGTGAGTTAAACTGCCTTGGGATTTTCTCCCGACTCCACATACTCCTGTTTGAAATGAATCTCTTATAGAAAACATGAGAAGGGCAGGGAAGCGGATGCTATATCAAAAACTGGAAGCCGCTTTTTTTATTTCTATTCTTGCTATGGATAGAGAATGTGGGCAACATTTTGGCTTGCCTTTTAAATATTTCTGTTGAAGAACATTCTAGATTATTAAACTACAACACCGAATCCAAAAAGGGGGAGCTCAGACATTGGTATGCGTGTAACAATTGTTACTCTCGTTAAATAAAAATGACAGTAATGGCGCTGAAATGCATATGAGAATACAGATGCCTCAGCAGTATCCATCCTCCTTTTAGTTAAGGCCACTTGTGCATATTGAAAATACATGATGGTCACGTGATCTAAATGATTTTGCCACATGGGGTTAACATGATTGCATATCCTATGGATGTGCCAAACGCCCTCTACCACCAGCTTTATGGAGTGGGCAGATGCTGGTTTGCCAAGTGGGTTTACCAGAGATTGGACCCACAGCAGGTGTGCCCTGCATAGTACATGAACATTCATACTTGACTTGTTTATCTTTTCGGTTTGTAAACTGTAAATCTTCTGAATATCTCATGTCTTTTGGCACATTACGATAAGAGAGACTTTGAATTCCATGCACGGTAAATCATATTTGAACCAAATAAATTGCTTAAAGGTTTTGAATTTTAGAAGCAATCTCATGAGCCACTTTTTTTTTTTTTTTTTTTTTTTTTTTTTTTTTTTTTAAAAGCCTGCTAATTCTGTTACTAGAATTTTTTTTTTTCTGGTTTTGTATGTGATTTTGCCACCATCACTGAACATGGGGATCTTGATGTGCTTTTTCATTTCGTATTTGATCTTACAGCTGTCCTGGGGCTTGATTTAACTCCAACAGATAGTGTTTTTGTAACATCTTTATTGAAAACCGTCTTTGCAAAGTTTGATTTATTTAAATTTTGTTATTAAATCTGGTGACCGAAATGCTCATATAAACAGTGGCGCTTTATGAAAATGTAGATAAAAATAAAGTTGTAGTATTAGAAGCAATTTATCTGCAATGCTGTCTGTCTGTTATTTTTATAACATCAGAGTATCAGTTGTATTACAGTAATTTTCTTTTTCATGCTCTAGCAAGTGATTTACTCCCCTAGCAATGTCTTGTAGTGTATAAAGAGTTCTTGATTTATAGCTGAAGTTCTTGAAGTCAGAAGGGAAATGGCTTGTCCCATTAGATACAAAGACTGCAGGAAATACATTTGTAGAGTTACTTAACATCAGTTTTCCAATCGCCAATTAAAGTTCAAAGGTAGAAATATATGTAAATTATAAAGGGCTTAGTCACATGACTGATGTCCTGTGACCCATCCACTAGCCAGCATGATTGGTGGACTATTGTATCTAGGCACACTAAAGACCAGAACTGTGCAAATTGTTTCTTCTCAAACATATGACATTTGGTTAGGTTTTCCTACAGCATAATCATTAAAAGAAGTGCGGCATTAGAAAAAAATAAACAGTCATATTTGCCTAGGTGGATGCAGCATTGTTTCAATGCTGTATCTGTCCCCCACCACCTCTAGGATAGAGAACTGAGCAATTAAAGACCGCTGATCGCTCAGCCACAGGCTAGCTGCTCTGCTCCTCCACTCCTCCAGTACTCAATGGAGCACTGGGCTGTGCGGGAGGGGGGGGAGATGTTGGCTTGAGCTCTCAGCTGTGTGCTGAAAAACAAAGCCAGCTGCCAGTCAGACATCAGGGTGGATCCCGATTTTTAAAGTTCAGATCCCCCCCAGAGTTTGGACTGGCTGTGACCTCAGCAGGCGATGGGCTTTGGCCTTTTGGACCTCTTAAAACTGGGTCACAGGAGTACAGAACTAAGTGTAACCCTGTGGGCCTACTTCTCCTTTTAAGGGTGGAATATACCTAAGACTACTGACAGCATCTGAGTTGTTCGGATGAAAAACGACCTTTTAGAATGGCAGTGCCAGTGTCTGTAGGCCCCATAAATATTCTGAAGCTACCCATACACACGGTCTCATTACACTCCAGCTGACTCATCTTGGGGGGGTTGTTATCTGGATAAGTTACTAGACCTTGTCCAAACACTGCTTCTAAAGGGGTCTGGTCCTGTGTCCACCTCCTCTTTTCTTTAAATAGTTTTGCTTAGGTTACATGTATGTGTGCCATAGGATTAATTTACTAAAGCAAATAGGTTAACGTTGCAAGGGAATTTTCCTCTAGCTTAGCAAATGTGCTGAGAATTCGCTTTTAACATTGTGCACTATCAAGCACTAGGAAATTGGGGAAAAAAGTCAGCAGCACTTCACCTTAAAGTGGTTATCAACCCGTGACAACCACTTTAACCTACAGGTAAGCCTATAATAAGGCTTACCCCTGTAGGTGCCCTGCGTATCTCCTAAACTTGCACGTTTTAGGAGATATGCAGTGTACTGAATGTGCCGACATCATTTGGCACATGTGCAGTGAAGAAACTGCCTCCGTGCCGTTTCTTCACTGAGATCGTGCTGTGACTGGCGGCTCCCACGCACATGTGCACGGGAGTGACGTCATGCGACTCTGGCCAGTCAGAGCCGGAGTCGCGGCCCTGGAAGGAAGAGGGGCTGAAGATGGATGCTGCCTGCACAGGTGACATTGCAGGCTTTGTTTGCAGGTAAGTGACACATAATGGGTTACTATGCGATGCATAGTAGCCCATTATGCTTCTACTTTGCAGGGGAATGTAGAGGAAGTAAACCCCATCAGGGTTTATTTCCTCTTTAAGCTGACTATAGATCGAAATTCAGCAGGGACTGGGCACATTTTGATCTATGGGTGGCGATTCCCATTCAACAGAATTAAAAAAAAAAAAAAAACACTAGGTTGACTTCTCACCAATGGAGATGCTGAAAAACCTTTTTAAAATAAAATGTCCGAATACAATGTCCTGGTTGTGGGATTCCTCCATTCACCTTGTTTATGTGGATGGAGGAATCTGTTCATTTTTATTTTATTTTTTTCAACCCACTTGCTGAATGATAAAAAAATAATTCATCTATGGCCATCTTTATTCACTAAGGGAAAAATTCCTTGCAAAATGAACAGCCTGTTTGCCTTTAGTAAATCAACACCTTGAAGTTTGACTAGCCTAGGATGTATTCATGGTTGGTTTTGCACCTTTTAAGAATGAATACATGCTTTCTTTTCTCCACATTGTCATGACTGGGCTATGCTAACCCAGTTTCCACTAAGGAGGGAATTTGGCTCTGTGTAATTTATGAAAGCAAGAGGACTAATCTGGAACTTTTAGCGATTCCGTTATTGTAGGAAAAACATGATCTCAGATGATGAACATATTTTATTGGCATAGGATTTTCAAACCTTTCTGAAAATCTGACAGATTAGAGATGGTTGTCTCCACTGTGTGTGTATCCAGATGACAAATTGCCCAAGTCAAAAGGAAAACAAATCTGTGGCTTCAGGTGCTTGGTAATTGCAATACTTGCAGGCACATGTTGAGTCAAAACTATTTCCGATTGTGGACAGTGTGCGGACACAACCTAATTTTTGCATGAAATGTGAACAATTTTGCTTTTCTACTATTGGACGGAGTACACATTACTCCAAGTTCTAGCAGGAAGGTTATCATTTGAAAGGCTAATTTGATGCAGAGATTTTCCAGTGAATTGAAAAATGGTGTTCCCTTGTCTCTGCAGAAAAGGGAAGTGCCCTTAACCCCTTCCTGCCGGTAGGACGTCCATAGACATCCTGGACTTTGAGAGGTGATATCTGAACAGTGCTAGCAGCTACAGGCACCATTCAGATATAATTCTATCCGGCCGGCGATTCCCTTCCCTGTGAGGTCATATTGACCCCATATATTTCCATAAAGAGGACCTTTCACGCACCATTCCTATTACAAGGGATGTTTACATTCCTTGTAATAGGAATAAAAGTGATCTCAAAAAAAAATTGAGACCGTGTAAAAATAAAAAAAAGTAAAATAATAATAAAAAATTAAAGTGCTCGCGCGCAGAAGCGAATACATACGTAAGCCCCGTCCACATATGTAACCGGTGTTCAAACCACACATGTGAGGTATTGCTGCGTGCGTTAGAGGGAGAGCAACAATTCTTGCACTAGTCCGCCTCCTATAATTCTAAACATGTAACCTGTAAAAATTTTTACAGCGTTGCCAATGGAGATTTTTAAGTATCAGTTTTGCGCAATTCCACGAGTGTTCGCAATTTTAAAGCGTGACATGTTGGGTATCAATTTACTCGGCGTAACATCCTCTTGTACAACATACAAAAAAATTGGGCTAACTTTACTGTTTTTTGTATTTTTTTTTTTCCCAAAAAACGCGTTTGAAAAATTCATGCGCAAATATCGTGTGATATAAAAAGTTGCAATGGTCGCCATTTTATTCCCTAGAGTCGCTGCTAAAAAAACATATATAGTGTTTGGGGGTTCTGAGTAATTTTCTAGCAAAAAAATTATGATTTTTACATGTAGGAGAGGAGTGCCAGAAATGGCCCGGATATGAAGTGATTAAACTCTGCATGCATCACATTCCTTGGTAAGAAAATAATGTGGCTGGCCTAAGAAATTCTTGTAGTTGCTGTCCGTGATCATTGAATACAATAAGATGAAAAAGCCAATGTAATTTTTTTTTTTTTTCTAAGGCGCAGCTCAAACAATAACACAAGCAGATGTATGCAGCTTAGGTGATAGAACGTGAAAGATCTCTGTGTGCTGCTTTCAGTGTGTGTCTGTTCCACAATATGTGTGTTCATAACTTGTTGACAGCATTAAATGTTGACATACAGAAGGAAGCAAAAACCCTCAGGGAAAGACTATATTGGCTGCTTAGCCTAATGCGGCATATAAATAAACGACATGAAACAATTCACTTACTGCAAACAGAAATCTAGAATAAAAACGTACCCACATGCTTTCCTCTTTGTTCTAAATGGGTGTACAGTAAACCGTTGAAATAATAAATATTTGATTCAGAGTTATGGAAATACACATTTAATTACATCGGTCCTTTTTTGAAGCCCTTCACGCCATGAAATAATGTGTCTAATAAAGCCTGCTTCCTTGGCAATAACAGTATTAACTGATAAGACATCAAAAGCCATAATAATCCTGTGTAGTACAAAACAACACATAGCTTCATGGCGTAAGTTCAATAAGTGCAATAAAATCATACCTTTCTATTTATGCCTGAACTTGTCTGTTTATTTAAAATGTACAATTTCCTCCACAATCACGCTGAAGTCTGAATATTACACAGTATTTGATGGATAAAGGATGATTTTGTGTCAAAATTTTCGACAAAAAATAGTGGTAGAGGCACATTTTGGCTTTTTTAACGTAACCATAAAGATACTCATCAGTCACCATCATTAAATTCCTGTGTGATTTCATTACAGGCAATAGGATGATATATTTATACAGAAAATACTTTGGAAACTGTCAGCTGATTTATTAATAACCTCATGTAATTTTAGACATAAACCTAGACAATGGCTCTCAGTAAATGTTCTGATAAGAGGACTGTATGCTCATTTAGGGCCCATTCATATCAGGTCGCTGTAACGCGACGGTCATCCAACGCATCTTCCTGCGCTCCTGAAAATGCTGCAATCACAATTTTTGGCCACTTTTATTAATGAGCACGTACTACACAACATGCATGCATTTAATGCACTTAAGTAGACCAGACTGGTGTAGTGTAAATTAGAGATGAGAAAATATTTTCAATGAACGGCTCATTCTTTTAGCAATAAAAATTGACCTGGTATGTCTTGTCTAAAGTAACACAATAAATACTAGGATTTTAGTTGAAGGGTTTTTTATACTTGTGGTCTTTTAAGTGTTTGATTAGGTTAATTGCCCAGACACTTTCAGCAGTAGCGAGGAATACGCACGCTATAGTTATAAGGCTCATGTACCATATTGCCTGTTTGGTAGTTCATATGCAGAGCAATCTGAAAAAGGTCAGGCAGGCACATTTATGACATATTAACTGTAAATGGCATCTCGGAGGTTTATTAACACACGGCACACTGTTTTGCACACCAAATGCTAAGTGAGTCACAGCAGGCTCATCCATGGCTTTATTCTGAGAGATAATCTGACTGGAAGCATTGAATACAACTGATTGAGAATAAAAGCATTAATCCTTTGAAGTTCTCTGTACTTTATTGTACTCATGCATGCATATTGACAGGAGTTTCTTAAAGGTTAATTCTATCGGATGCCAAAATGTCAGTCAGACTAGGATTTAGTAAAATATTGGCCGCTTTGTATCGGATTCAGCAAGTCTTCAGATGTATTTTTTTGGTTTTGCCCTCACACCTACTTTGATTACATTTCTAAAGCGTTTGCAACCAGAAAAAGTGCCTGCTGTTGTAGGCATGATAACTGGTCGGCCTACGTGATGTTGTAGAGCCCTCAATCATAGGGGAGTAATTAGCTTAAAGGACAGGGAAACCCAATCACTAAAGTCTCATACACTTATTAATGTAATTTTATGAAGTCATTTTTAAGTGATTTTGAATTGGCAGCTCATAATAAAATCCTAGTGATCCTGTGTAAGTCCTATTTGTTGGATGACAACACTCTGTCCCAACTGCTCTCCTGTAAGTATTTTAATTAAAAAAGGAAAAGATGGTTTAGATTTCATTTTAATGAAACCTGAAGCTGCTTAAGCAACCCTGAATGGGTCTTTTATAATGAACACAAAATCCCTCCAAATGTAAGATGTCTCCCTCTGCTCTTATAGGGTAAAGGAGCATGCAGTAAAAGGCCATGATACAGGTTTATTAAGTATAGGCCAGCAATAGAACTGGGAAATGCTGGCATATACTTAATAAACCTGTTTTTATTACTGGCTGTGTGGCACTTTGTCTATAGTCCCAATGGGCAAAACTCGGCATTTGTATGGGATGGAGGAGCCTCGCATGGTCCTACCAACCATATTTTGTTTTTTAATGATAGGACACACACTACTTCCACATGGGCATGGGTGGACTTTATAGAAGTTAAAATATGCTGCTATGTGCCAAATTTTAAAATGATTAAATGAATATACAATTACATGCTTACTGTAATTTTTTGTTTCTTTCATTTTTTTTTGAATATATAGCATTTTTCAGAATTTAACGTACTGAATTTTGTCATCAACGTCAGCAGAATATTTGAGACCCTTTTTTGACACACTATATGTTGTAGAATTTTTTGTTTTACTTTTTCTTACTCTTAGTATGCACAAATGCTTTTTGGATATTCAAACTATACATGTTTCCTGAGGCAACCGGCATTTGAAAGAGAATAAGAAATGAGAACTTTTTTGTATCTGCATATAAAATAAAAGTGCATTTATAATTTATTTGCCCCTATTTTCTGTACACTATTCTGTAATTCTGTGCGTCTTCCACCTACATTTTTCACTAAATTAACATTAATTATGTTTGATGTGTGATGTCTTATTCACTTGCTTTCTTTGAAAGTTTAATGAGAACTTTTTTTTTTTTTTTTTCCAGGGTGAAGTGAAAGGTAAAGTTTTCAAGTTAAACTACTATGAGGTCAGAAGCTTTGCTGCTATATTTCACAATACTGCAATTCGCTGGGGCTGGATTCCCAGAAGATTCTGAGCCAATCAGTATTTCGCATGGCAACTGTAAGTAAAATGTATTGCACACCTGATTAAAGCAAATGCATTCTAGTAGCAATCGGGCTATAAGGATACCAGCAGTTTACAGAGGCAACAATTTATGAACTGGGAGTCTGCTGTGAATGTTAAAGTGGTAGTAAAGGTGTGTGGGTTTTTTTTTTTATTCCTACAGGTAAGCCTATAATAAGGCTTACCTGTAGGTACAGTAAATATCTCCTAAAAGTTTACACTTGATGTCACAGGCGCATGTGCACGGCACTCTCAATGGACGGCGTGCCGTAGCCGTGACTCCCATGTACACGCACGGGAGTGATGGCATCACGGCTCGGCCAATCAGTTGGCCGCAGCTCACAAACCCAGAAGGAAGACCAGGTGAAAATGGAAGCCTTGTGGGAAGCGCCAGTGCGCCGTTGCAGGGCTTTGTTTTCAGGGAAGTATTTCATAATGTGCTAGTATGCAATGCATAGTAACAAATTATGACATTAACTTGGAGGGGGTCTACTACCGATTTAATGCGGAACCCCTGGTATATTTAAAAGATACAAATTAGTGCATCCCTCTATTCATTAAAATGTTTTTTTTTTGTTTGTTTTTTTTTTTTAGCCCAAGCTGTACAAGTACCTGAATTTAAATTGGTACCCATTTCTCACACTCCCTGTACAGCAGAGGGAGTGTGCTGTAGTACTCAGCTGAGGTAGAAGCAACTGTGCTGTAGTTCTCATATGTTAAGGAGCATTTTGACAGGAGAAGAGAGCAGATACCTAATGTTCTCTGTTGGTGCTTTGCTTGTGGTCCAGTTATTGGGGGGGGGGGGATTAAGAAATGTGCTTATTACTGCAGCACACCTTCCCTGCCAGACAGGGCTGTGCTGTCTGGCAAAACTGTATAAGTCCTAGAACAGGGCGGACAGAAATACAGAAACTTTGGCTGGTAACAGACCCTTATATGTATTTCATCTGTTTTTTTTTGTTTTGCCTGGAGCTCACCTTTAAACTAACCATGGTGGGTTGGGGCTTGTAAAAGGGATGCCATTCCTTCATGGAAATGAAGCTTAACATTCCTTAGCTATGTTCTATGAACATGGTGGAGAGAATGTGTTCTAGTTTCATGGAGACTAAAATGGTAAAGAATTGTTATGCCTGGGATGTAGCAATAAACCTAACTACCAACGCTGCAGGATTGTACGTTCTGCTTCACAGACTCTGGCGTTCTATGATGTTATCACAAGTGTCAGGAACTTTCACACATCTGCTACGGATGTCCTTCACTAAATATGATAGTGGGATCATTAGAAGCTTCCACATTGCTAGTGAACCATGCTTTGTTGGCTGACACTTGTAGTCACAGCATAGGGCCCATACTGACTTTGTGCCTATAATTCTGTTACAATGCTGCTCTGTTTGATACTTATCCCATAGCTCTAACTGTCCTTCATTTGGAGTGGACTGTCTCTTTGTCCCTCTTTGGTCTGATGTGTATATCACTATCCATAATACACTATTTTACTGCCAAGTGGCCATGGCAGGGACATGCTCTTTGCCTAAATAGGATATGCAGAAAGGTGTCCCTCAGAAATTTGGGAGGTATTATTACTCTGTCCTCTATTCTAGAATATTGTAGAGTTCAATAGACCGCTCTGTATCCTACACAGCCACACATACATATGCTTTTATTCGATTTCCCCTTCCTAATAATTCATATACTGCCAATGCCTTGCTAAGTTGAATAATAAAGCTCTGTAACTCTGTGTGTGAGATAATGTAGCCCTAACTTTAAATTGCATGCTTCTCTATTCCAACAAGACTAGTGTGAGCAAAGAGAACCTCTTTACTTTGCCAGTAGAGATAAGTTACCCTTCAAAGTAGTCTCTACAGCCTTTGGTAAGTGCAGTTTGTGGAAGTTAGGCTTTCAGTTCCTAATCTCAATACATTGTGCAAATTTGGGAGCTTTTCTCTGTTTTCATAAATCCTAAATAACTTTCATTTTCAAAAAAGTGATGCAACAAAAGTACACCAAAATCCCTTGATGGATTTGAAACTTTAATTGTAAGGAAAGTATTTTTAAGTTGCAGACTCCTACATTCTTTTGTCTGTGCAGGGGATAATCTCTTGGCGTATCTACTGCTAATCTCTTCTACTAACCTTCTTAAAAGCTATAGGTTCTTAAGTACATGACCAGTCCCCTACTTCCCAGCCTTATCTGCAGGCAGAATAGACTTTACTGAAAAGCACTCTTTCCTCTAGCTTATCCTGGCTTTGCACAGAGTGGCCTTCATGCTGTTCTTAAAGTCTTGCCACTTGAATACCAGGTGCTAGCGTGTTGACTAGGTTTAACTTTCTAAACTGCCACCTGTTAAACAATGAAACGAAGTGGCCTGAATATACAGCAGCAGCTAATTGGTTCAGCAAGAGAAAACTCACAGCTCCAAAGCCACAGAGATCGCCGTCTATTAAGAAAACCTGCCTTCTCGCCAGTGTTAAGCTGTAATTGTGATATTAATAATCGCAAATTCAATTACATGTTATAAAATGATAGAGACAGGGAAAATTAACAGACACATACCACATGCTTATGAAATTATAGAGGTAAAATTAAAAATGCACAAATCCAGGCTCATTCTCAATAACCTAGTCAATTAAAGTTAATTTTAACACGCAAACTGCTCTTTTATATCTTACATTTTGTATTCATATGTATTTCCCTGCTTTTGAAGTGAACCAATTCCCAGCAGACAGCTATTTAACACAAAGTATGTTATTTTGTTTCTTCCAAGAGGATTGGTTATAAAACGCCTACAAATAACACCTTGTGTTGCTATGGATTTCTGATATATTGCCCTTACTATTTAGTGTTTTGTTAATCATGAAATTGAAATGTGTGGTGTGCATATAGTGCAGCCAGCTCCATGAAAAACTGGTATATCTGTTTTGTCAGGGTATCAGTGGGTATTCATCTGCATACATTGTATATCTTTGTTCCCCCTAACAAGTCTACAATGAAGATGTCCCTTTCTACCGTGGGACTACCCAATTAAACCTAAAAGGAGCATTGCATTATCATTGGCTTTTGTATGGTCTGCCCCACTTGGGTGTATCTGGGCATTCAAATGGGGTATTTCAGCATAGGGTTCTTCAGTGTACTGTATTACAGCCCTGCACTTAAATCAGCATGTGTTCCTTACAACTGAAATGGAGTTATTTTTTAAAAGAAACCTGTACTGAGAATATGCAGGCTGTCATTTTTGACTTTCTTTTAAAAAGGCTGGTTTTATTATTGTCATGCTGATCCAACTGATATAATTTTTTGACGCTCAGTCCAGGAACACGTATGCAGTACAGGTATTATGATTTCCAATTGGCTTTATCTACAATCTGCTTTGAAAACCGAACCAGGTATCTAGAAGGCCGGCCCTACATGATGCTTTTTTCTTTCCTTCAACCACAGGTTGAGGGAAAGAAAAGTGCTGGATTCCCCATCTGTGTTAATGGGGGAATCTTTCCTGCGGAGCTATTGTATTCTGAAGTTTTCCAGCCATCAGGATTCAATGATCACGGCTTGTGGCTATAGCTCAACAGGCTGGTTGTACTGAAGTCGATCGATAGGTCAACTTCAGTACAGCCAGTCTTGCCCGTACATGGATTGAAATTCATCCAGTTCCTGCTGAACCGGATGAATTTAAATCTGTCTATGGCTGGCGTTATTCTTTTTCTTATTTTTATAATGACTATAGTTGACTGCCTCTTTTAAAGTCTTCCATTGCCACTTTACATCAACATATACGTATTCTTATTGCACATCTTTTTGGGCTAATTACATTATACAGTTTAAAAGACCTTTCCAAGGTAATGTTCATCAGCAAGAGTCATTGGCGTTTTATAGACAGGCTTGTGGCTTTCATACTCTGGATTTAGGCTTTACAGCTGACATTCATTTGTGAATCTACTTTGATTATAAATCACATCTATGGGTCCCATTATTCCAGCCTTCAAGGCTGCCTGTAGACATGCAAATCCAGTATATCCCAAAGAATTGCGGACATCAAGATATCGGTCAAATGCTACCTTGCGCCCCACCTCTCTTTCTTGCACAGAGTGAAGCAATGCACCTTGACAAAAGGGGAGAATTCGCTTGCACAGATTTTCCTATGGTCAGAAGCACTCCTTATCTCCTAGAGGGCCCCCTTTAATCACTGAATCACTCTGATGTCAGATATGGGGGGACTGATCTTTGTATTGCCAGATTTATTGAATTAATCTGCCTAGAAAAGGTGTCAAGTGCTCTGAGAAGTGGAAACGCATCACAAGGCACTTTACAAATAAAGCAGAATCAATACCATCATTCACACACTTTGCCGAGCTGATTCTAATAGAAATGCAAATTATGTTTTGGATTTTTCCTTTTTTCTTGAGTACTTCTGTATTGCTTAGAATTTCCTGTTTGTTTATGCATATTATTAAGTATTATATTACTTCTAAAAGAACATGTTCTGTTCAAGGGAATCCTTTGGGACAAGCTTATTTCTCATAACAGAAAATGTCAATGCAAGCAATTTATCAAATGATCGGTTCAGATTTCGAACCATAAATCTTAAATGATGCTTTGAGTCAGGGGAGGAGGAGGGTCAGGAAAGATGATCCTTGAAACTCTTTAAGCTTCTTAAAAATTTCCTGAAATCCATGGTGAGAAAAAAAGGTACTTGAAAGTAAAACCTTGTGAATAAGCTATTGTTTTCCGTTTCCTGAATGTCCACTATGTCCCCTATTGGTTTTGAGCGCTCTAAAGGACATCAGATTAATGGACTGTTTATAGTGGTGTGCCACATGTGACCGCCCCACTGTGTGCACAAACATCCTGAGAAATGAAAAATGTGAGGTCTTTTGAAGATTTTTTATGACCCGTTTTTATTTTCTGACAGATACAAAGCAGTATCCGGTATTTGTGGGGCACAAACCAGGAAGAAACAACACACAGAAACACAAAATGGACATCCAGCAGATCATAATAATGAACCGGACGCTGTACATAGCTGCTAGGTACGTGACCTCTTTCTATCCTCTGATTTTGCTCATTTAATTGGGGAAATGTATTTGAAAATTAGCTTGTCTGCTTTGTTAGGTTAGCCTTAAAATGAGCCTCTAGTTAGCCTCTAGTTTACGGAAACACACGATTTACAAAAGAGATGGAAGAATGGAAATAGATTAAAATATTTACTGTTTCTTTATATGTTCAGTAGAACTGAATATATTAAGTATAATGATTAAAATTTGGATCTTGAAAATAACCTCATTAAAAGACACTGCAGGGAGCCTCAGTACTGTCTGAAATGGCTCTAAATGTAAAACATTACAATTTACTCCACTAGAAGGCTCTAAACGTAAAACATTACAATTTACTCCACTGCCTGGCGTTTCTCAATGCATTATTTATTCCTAGTTCTTTAAAAGTCTGAAAGTTTTCACGTGTGTCGATGGACTTTATTTTATAGCTTCTAAAATTATTACTGCTTGAATAATGCTTAGATTTTTGCCTCAAAGTTCAGCCATGTAATCAAGTTTGATTGCATGTGACATGGATTTTCCTGCACACTTTGGGTTGCAACTATCTGACACAATCTATAGGATTTTTTTTTTTTATTTATCCCATGTTGCTTTATATATCATGCAAATTGGGGTAATTTGTTTCAATTGTACACACATTCTTAGGAAAAATGGTTCAGTGTTTGGCCAAAACAACGGCTCCCAGCTATTTCTTACGAATTGCATGTGGTTCTCCATTCTAGGTATCCTGCATTTTATACCTTAGGAGTTTTAAAACAATCCAGGACTATTTTATTAATACTTCTTTGAACCTGCTGTTAGGCAACTGTGAACTGGCCTTTCTAAGGTAACAGTGCTGAAGTACAGGAACTTTGTTCGTTGTGGTGCCTACAATTACCACTTTGAGTGAGCCTGTTTTTTGGGTTTGGTGTTCACGAGTTAAAACCAGGTTTTTTTTTGCTATAAAATTACTTAGAAAAAAATATATATAATGTTTGGAGGTTCTAACACCCTAGAGAATAAAATGGCGGCCTTTGCAAAACTTTGTCACACAAGCGCAATTTTTTTTTTTTTGAAGTTCAAAAATAAGACCACAGTAAAGTTAGGCCAATTTTTTCCATATTGTGAAAGATAATGTTGCGCCGAGTAAAATGATACCCAACATGTCTTGCTTCAAAATTGCTTCCGCTAGCGGAATGGCGACAAACTTTGCAACATAAAAATCATCATTGGAGACGTTTAAAAGGTTAGCATTTTTAAGTTAGAGGAGGCCTGGTGCTAGAATTGTTGCTCTCGCTCTAACGATCGCGGCGATACCTCACATGTGTGGTTTGAACACCATTTTCATATGTGGGCGGGACTTGCGTATGCGCTCGCTTCTGCACGCAAGCTAGCGGGGATGGGGCTCTTTAGATTTTTTTTAAATTATTTATTTTACATTTTTATTTTTACACTGTTCTTTTAAAAAAAAAACATGCCAGGACCTCCTAAATGAGATCTGGGGTCAAAAAGACCTCCGATCTCATTTACTCTAAAATGCAAAAAAAAATGGGCCCTTTAAGACCATAGGGCGGCAGTGACTTGTGACATTGCTTCTGCCCTGCCATGTTTTGGAGCCGGGTGAACGGCTTCAGCCGCTCACTCGGCTCATGGACACTGGGGGGACAGACCCGATCATCTCCGCCGCTGCCGGTGGGTCCGGTAAGTGGCGGAGATGACCGGAAACCGGTGGGAGGGGAGGCACCCCTCCCGCCGCTGATAAAAGTGATCTTGTGGCGGATCTGCCGCTGAGACCACTTTTTATCTTGTTCAGAATCGCCGGCACTAAAAAAAAATACCGGGGTTATGGTAGCTATCTGCTACCATAACAACAGTATTCCTCTTCAAAATGACTGCCGTCAGGTGACGGCGTTGGTCCGGAAGTGGTTAAACCAATCCCTGTGTCCTCAGTGTCTGCTCAAATCCAGATTCAATGTTTTTCCCTCCTTGGGGCGAAGCCCTGTCCCTGCCATTCAACTGGCAAATGCAAGGGCTTTATTGGGAAAACTACTCGGCTGCTTCCGCCATCAACACAGACCATGCTGATGCTGGAATCCCTCCTGCCAGGCCATTGTCTTCTCCAGGCAGGGGGCGTGCAGGGGAAGCCATCCCCGCTGGAAGAGGACAGTGATTATCGGTAGCAGCTATAGTAGCCTCTAGCGGTAATCACAAGAAAATCCAGTAGGCTGCTTGTACCCAAGTTGTTTGACAGATCAACTTGGTACATTCAGCTTGCCCATTAATGGTTCAAATCGTGTATGGCTGGCCTTAGACTAGGTCGAGGTCCCTACAAATATTTAAACTGAGTTAAGTGGTGGCTAGTTATACCAAGTTAAAAAGTGAAATGATGGAAGAAAACCTTTCCATTTCTAATTTTAAAAATATGATCCTGTATCTGATAAACAAGGTAAATGACTGCTAAGTAAGTTGTCAAACCTGGTGGGTGTACTGTGCTCTTGGCAAAGGTTCAATGTGCTCAAGAGTAGATTTTCCTGCTCCTAACGAAGTTTAAACATTTTCAATCAATCAGTGAACCCAGCTTCTAATGGCTTATTACAAGAAAGAAAATGTAATATTCTCAACAGAAGCACCATTGTATGTTGTAAGCCTGTTAGGAATTTGTTGACGACCCCTGATAGACACCCCTGCAACCTTTTCCCCTCCTAATAGTCTTTGTGGTAAAATAGGAGACACTGAGACATTGCTTTGCATCTGCTTTGAGAGAGCACCTTCTATGGCACATCTTCTCTTTATTTTCCATCACTAGGTGCAGTTGAGCGATCAGCATAGAACATTTCCATCACTGTTGTCTGTGCTGAAGTATCTCTCTCTTTTTAATTACTGTGAGTTTTGGACCTTTGACTGGTGTGCTATCCTTCTCATCATCGCAGTGTACAATTTCATCTCTCTCCGCTCTTAGCCCTTTTAATGCAGAATACTGTACCAGTTAAAAGGGATAGGTAATTATCATAGCAGACAATAGAGGCAATAAGATTTGCCTGCTTCATGTTAGCAGACTGGAATAAATGTGGGGATATAGGCTTGTTCTAATTACGGGCCTTTGAATGTAATTCATAGATGATTATTTACCAGCGGAAATGTTCACGTCAATCATGCGTATGCATTCATTTTTGTTTCTATGCAAAATGTACAATCTGCACTCAAGTGAGAGATAAAATAATAATGAAAAACAGAATCCCAGATAATATGAAGCCTTTGTGTTGCTTTTGAGATTAAAAAAAAAATGCTGTATAGTTTATCTCGCTAGCTCTCAAGCTGAACTCCAGACAGATATAAAAATACCAATGTGGATATGTATTCTTTAAAGAAAATGTAAATGTATTTTTTAATTGCAACTGGTGTACATACTAATTTGTATTAAAGCGGAGTTCCACCCAGAAAGTCCTTTGCCTATATAGACTTGCCTTTTGAAGGAAAAAAACATTTTATACTCACCCTAAGTCGCTTGTTGCTAGGTGGCTCTGTAATCTGCCCCTTTTAGGTCTGAGGCACTT
Organism: Glandirana rugosa; assembly: GCA_018402905.1. Lineage (NCBI taxonomy): Eukaryota > Metazoa > Chordata > Amphibia > Anura > Ranidae > Glandirana > Glandirana rugosa. The sequence goes on from BLSH010115851.1 coordinate 295,152, forward strand.
CTCCTCACTTCCTGCTTTGCCTGGCCTCCTGGGAGATGTGACTCATCATTTCCCAGGAGTCAGTGGGCTTCCCTGTACTGTATAATCGTGTTTCCAGACAGGAAATGACACGATTTAAGGTGGGCCAAGATCGAGGAGTGCATGATGGTTACCCACCATGCATTTCTTTTAGGAAGGAATGCCAGGAGACTACGGATGGGCTTCAGGTGCCCTCACCTAAAATGGAAAAGTCCAGCAGTGAGAGAAACGAAATTGTGAGTAAAAATACATGTAATTACAAGGCAGTTTGAAAGTAAGGAAACAAAAGGTTGCATCTATTTAGTATTAAGCGTGGATGCCAAAAAAAAAATAAAAAGTTTCTGGGTGGAACTCTTTAATATTGCCCTCCTATAATCCCATGCACAACATCAATGGCAGTGGTTGGGCCAGCATAGGACAATGCAGGATTCTGCTGCTTGTGCCAGCAAGAGAAACTTTTTACAATAATGAGCACAGGATCAGTCTCCTCAATGTGCTACACCTGATTCAGGTGAGTTAGTTTAGCAGACTAGGGTGCGCTTGGCTTGACCCAATGATCTTTACCTAACTGTAATTCTGCTGCAGCGGAGAGCAGTCTGGCTGTGCTTTTTGGCAGGGGTCACTGATTCACAAAAAAAAAAAAAAAGTGGCACATAATTGCACTTACTGTAGAGGTAATAGTTCCCTTTTATATAGGTTTAAATGATGCATTCCGCTGCCTGGTGTTCAGCATTTAAATACTGTATAATATATGGACTGCCTGAAAAGTTATGCACTTGTCTGACATTTTATCTAAATGCTTTACTAAATTCTAAAACCTCATAAGCATTGTTATAGAAGTCATTTGGTCTGATTCATATTTGCATTCCAAGTGTTATTTCCATGAGGCCAGCAGACAAGAGGTTTTCTGCCATAGTAGTTTACACAGGCTGGGGATTTGGGGTAATGCGTAGAAATGTGTTCATTATAATCAGATGGTGCACTTTCAGGCTTGGTCCACATATATGCGGTGCGGGAAATGCGGTGCATCCTTCACGCATCCTGCACTGCATTGAAATCGCACGGCGTTCATGCGAACCACAGGGTGTATCGATGTTAACTACACCCAAAAATGGTTCACAAAATGCAGGTTGATTGACAGAATTGGATTGCATAGGTGTTAATACCCATGTGATATGATTCCAGCGCAGGAAAAAAGGGTCCTGCGCCTTTTTTGTACATATTTGGTGCGATTTGAGCCGTACAAGTTGATGGCTCAAATTGCAACACACAGACATCGCATTTGCGGTGCGTTTTCTCTGCAAATTACATGCAATTTGCCGCATCACAGATATGTGAACCCAGGCTCAGTGTTCAGATGAGAAAAGCTAGTGTCTACACCCATTTAGAAGTATTTAAACCATAGGGAGTATCCCACCAAAGCATGCATTTCTATTACAGAGGATGCCTAAAATGTGACTTGTATCTTAGTTCAGACTTCTCAGAAAATCAGTCAGCCAATCACACAGGCGTCAAATTACATTTTTGAAAGCAATCTGTAGAGCCAGGGTGTACAGAATGCCTCCATGAGTTGCCGTATTGCATTGAATTTTCCAGAAAATTACGCAACTGCAGATTGAGATGGAAAAATTTTAATAGCATTAAATTACAATATGGCTTATGCAGCTATGTATATGCTATATTTTTATATTTCATATTTTTTCACGAAAGTGGAGTACCTCCTTTTAATATGCAATCTTTCATATTTCTTTGGCATAGCAAAATTAAAAAAAAAAAAAAAAAAATGCACCAAGCAACTATACAGTTCATTAAAGTGGTTGTCAAGTCATGACAACCACTTTAAACTACAGGTAAGCCTATATTCAGGCTTACCTGTAGGTTCCGGCGATATCTCCTAAACTTGCACCATGTAGGAGATATTCCCTGTATTTGCATGTTTCGACGTCATCGGCACATGCGCAGTGAAGGAACGGCTGTAAATGGCGGCTCCCGTGCACATGCGCGGGAGTGACGTCAGCGTGGTTCCTGCCAATCTCATCGCTGGAGTCCGCCCTGTGATTGGTCGGCATCCAGGACCCCGGAAGATAACGGGCTCAGCATGTTGCCGGTCACAGCAGCACTCGGGGACCGCTGCTACAGCGTCGTTCTAAGGTAAGCATTTCATAATGAGCTAGTATGCGATGCATACTAGCTCATTGTGTGTGTTTTTTGTTTTTATAACTTGACAACCACTTTAAGGCTTCATGCACACAGGACTTTAAATAAACGTCTGAAAACGTCAGTAGCTTATCAGGGATGTTTTCAGCTTTTACCAGTTTTATATTAACGCCGTTTTTTTCACGTTTTTAATGGGCCAGCATTTTTTTCTTTTTCGATTGGTCTAAAACATCCAAAAATGTTGGATTAACATTTTTGAGCGTTTTTGTACATTTTTAAGCATTTTAACTTTTTTACAGCTGAAAAATGTAAAAAAAAAACTCCCTCAGGTCTTGGGTTTTTTACAGCTCAAAAACATCACTGCTAAAAACAGTTGATAACAGCCTATGTGTGCATGAACACATAGGACAACATGGGGGGGTTTATTGACTGTAGAAAAAACATCTGCAGCTAAAAACAGCCGCTGAAAAACCGTCAACAAAACCTCCTGTGTGCATGAGGCCTAAAGAGTAGCCACACTTTTTTTTTCTTGATGTGTAGGGTTAATCTGTATGGGTGTGGTTTTATCATGATCAATCAGCTGCTGCACCTGCAGGGCTCTGATGATGAAATTGGCTGGGGCAGATGTGATTTCCCTTTGGGAGTATCTCTCCAAAAAAGGAATTTGTGTTGCAGAGGATGCCCACAATCTGGGAGCCAATCACACAAGCAGGAAATTACATTTACTGGTGGGCGTACTGTACATCCTCTGTGTACAGAATGCCTCCAGGTAGCCATTTTGCAGTTTACAGGGAATTACAGTGCTGCAGATTAAAAAGGAAAGGTAATTTTTAATCTGTTACAATATGGCTTGCGTCACAATTGTATATGCTTTTCATTTTTTTTTTTTCCCCACGAAAATAGTTACCCTTTTTACGTGATGTCCTGTGGGCCCATTTAAAATTGGATCCCTGTTTTTGTTTCACAAGTCAATAAGGCAGAGAACAAATATTTTCATGTCACGAGGGACATGTTATACAAAGAAAGCATTAACACAGGAATTTTGCCCAACACATTGAACACCCACCTTGCCTGAAGGCCAGGATGGTTTCCCACTGTGCAGATCAACACATGTCAAGAGATTCGCTCCCCTCAAGAATCCACAAAGCTGTTCATTCAGCAGCTGTTGTAGCACATATCCTGTAAATATACATTATATGAGTGGCCATAGGTCATGAACAGCCAAGTAGCTTTGAGCAAATAGTCTTCCTCCACAAGACTATGCCATGGTAACAGAATCCTTACCACGATGACCAAGCATCGATGAAGAACATTTTCTCTTTCCACTTGTACTAACAAAGCAAAATGCCAAGCTGGTTTATCACATACAGTTTGTGAAACTTACTGTTTGAGCAATACAAAGTCTTTTTGTCTATTATGGAAAGCACTGTAGTTAGTAGAGCTGTAAGGATCCTTTGGAAAAGGAAGTTTCTCACTGTGTTAACAAACAGAGGTGGGAAGTACAATTATCCCATTATTAAGTTCCATTGAGACAGAGCTGCCTATGTTATCCAATGTACTTAGCATTATGGGAGAAAGCAAGCCAAGCAGAAAGGATTTTTTTTTTTTCAGGTTTCCTTAGAGTGCCAATAGTAATGAGGATTCCTTGGCAATTATCGCTATCCAAGTGAAAAGGCCTCATATTGCCTCTTTATGAGGGACTTGTAAACTTGTTCACGCAAACACATTGTAACTGAATATCAAAACAGCAACTTAACAGCAAATTAACTTTGGTCAGACACAGTCCAGGGGTTGCCCGCTTGTGTTCACTTGTAGCATTTAGCAGGGAAAGATCGGGTCCGATTATTGAGTGTGCTGTGTTGGGTTGCGGCATTGCTTTGCAGCACAACAAAGTGGGCACAGCAAATTAAGCTGAAAGCTAATGTTATTCTTATAATGACCCAGACTGTGGTTTAGCCATTAAAGTGAACTGCGTGATAAACTGCAGCATCCAGCTCCAAGGAAGCAAACAGAAGTTCTTTTCTTTAGCAAACCCAGAACACTCTATATTACAGCTTTTGGCAGACAACAGAACCTAATTACAAAAGAATTTAGCCACAAGCGTTAAGTAGTTGTTGGAAATCCTCAACTCATTTCTAGTTGCTTTGGCATGCGCTTTAATATATAAAAGGTTAACTAGTTTTGCCCCAGAATGTGTTATTAACCCCTTTATTGCTGCTGCTTCACCCTTTCATTATTTTTGGGGAAACCACAAACATGCTTGCTCATGTATTTAAGATCCAAAGTACTAGCATTAGTATTAGGGTTGGTAAATCTAATTTACAGACTAGTGTGTATAAAAAAAGCTATGAATAGCGTTTACGGGTCAATAAAAAGAAGACCTTGACACAATAGAAGATACTCCTAACGCTGCTGAGGCAAATTCATTTTTCCCATGCATAGTTGTCTTCATGCCCACTAATGTTATTGAAGCTCTTTCTATCTGGCTTTTGGCCTTCACAAACCTAAAATGACCTATGCATGCACATTAGATTCTTGCTACACATCATAATAAAGAAAATTGGACTTAGGCCTCATCCAAATGATCTAAACAAAACAAATAGAAATAACCGGGGGTATCCTACATATGATGGACTATATCAACGACAGCAAAGAGATATAAAAGTATATATATTTTTTTTTTATTAGAAAATGATTAGAAAGTTGGAACAAAACCCAACAATGAAATATAAAAAACGTACAAGTAAAATAACATCTACAATTTAGAAAAATATAGTCCATACAGTGGTATGATAGGGTGTTGACTGTACGGTTGTTTGGTTGGGTTTTATTCCAACTTTTTAATCATTTTTCTAATAAAAAATTACTTCTCTTTTATGTCTCCTTTCTGTGGCTGATATAGGCCTTCATATGTAGGATACTGGGGGTTCCCCTGGTTATTTTGATTGGTTTTGTCTTGCACATCCGATTTTAATTCCATACCATTACAATATTACACAGAACCAGCAAAGATCATGTACCTTCACTGTTTGCAAAAAAGCACCCCCTGGGAATATGTTTAATATCCAGTGTGGCCATCCTGGATTTTAGCCAGTGACAGTTAATATAATTAAGATTGACTGATTTGATTTTGTGGAATGCTGTAAAAAAAATTTTTTTTCCAAATACTTTTATGTAGACTCGGTTTTCAAAAAAAAAAAAAAAAAAAATGCGGTGCTCCTTTCACATTATGACTGTATGTAAATATAAGTTAACCTCCCTTTTGTCTTGTTCCCTTATCACCAGGGTAGAACAGCAGACAAGTGTACATTAGGCTAGGTCACAGTAAAACTGCTCTAACATACTTGAGGCCAACTCGTGGTAAAAGAAAAAAGTGAAAATTCTCATACACTTTAACTTTTGTTAACTGAGCATCATGTGATAAAATGGAAGCACTTGTACTGCTGCCAACATTCACTGTTCCGTTAACATAGATCTGTGCAGTTCAGTAACGAGCTACATCACTGACTTGCTGCAGCCCCAGTGTAATGTAGGAGGCCATTCTATTAGATGGTAAACACAACTAGACAATGAATAAACACTTAGCAGCCATAAAAATAGAATTGATGCTTCTGCAGCAAAAGTGGGCCCGCTGTTCACATTTGAGTGTGTGGAATTACATAAACAGATATGCACCAGTTACTCAATGCCTACATTTGCTTTTCATGTGAATAAATTACAGAGAAAAGCAAAAATGCTAGACCTAACAGACTATGGAAAAAGGCATGATTGCCGATGTCGGAAGAGCAAGAAATATGAAGACTTTGGAGTTGGCCTTTAAAGAAATTAGAGGGTAGTTAGATGTGCAGGCAAGGCCGATCCCCCTGAGATATCACTGCCTTAATGAATGGATTTATCACGCGATCTACAACCAGTGGTGTTTACATGTGACTAAAATGCATCACACGGTCACCCCACTCCAGCTAAATTCAGTACCATGTGTGACTGTTATCAGGGCCATAGGAGTTTTGGGGTGACTGGCCTGGGGTAACACAACTTCAATGATATAAATATATTTATGACCGCAGCAAATGTGTGTTTTTTATTTATTTTTTTTTAGACAGAAAATATTTTATTTAACAAATTGTAGGCACATATACAGACAATGGAGTGTCAAGATGAGGAAAAGAGTACAAAAAACCCCCTAAAACCAAATACAATAACATAGCATTGCAAGTAAATTACGATAGCCATCGCCTCTCTGAAGGGACATGTTCCATATGACTTTTGGTTTACCCACAACATTATTGCTACTACATAGGACTGAGCTTAATTACCTTTCCTCAAGTCGTATACATGCTACACTCATGAGCCTATAAAGAACCAACTGCGATGGAGCTAGTCCAAGAATATCAAGCCAGTTCTGCTAAATAGAGAAGAATTTTTTGAAAACATTTCTATGTTGATATGTTAAATTTTCACGTAACAAAATAGTTTACCTGTTCTATCTATTTTTGTTTTTTTGGGGGGTATGTGGTCACATCCAAAACCAAGCTTATTTGCTTTTAGGTTATATAAAGAAGCCTGATCACTGCAGTATGGTTTTGGGGGAGGAGGTTTAAACCGTTCCTGGTCGCTATAACCACCAAGCAAATAGGATCCTGTGGAATGGTGACCATGAACACTAAGCAAATGGTATCAATGGCATCCTTCCAGTATCTAAATAGTTTTGGGTATCCCCAAAACATATGTACTAAGCCCCCTACATCTCTTCTGCACTTCCCTGGTGGTGATCTCATCTTTTACCCACCACTGGAAACTTTAATAGCCCAAATCAAATTGGTTACTGTTGGTAAGAATGAGTGTGGTGTCTCCAACCAGGCATTTTTGCATTTCATTCGTGGAATCAATGGTCTAGCTTTCCTAGCATCTCTATTTAAATAGACATTCTATTCTCTTGTACTGTATTTGCATATGTTTATGCGTAACCTCCAGCTACCCTGATTTCTTTTCACAACCCAAAACCATTAACTGGTTTTTATACTAATAAGCCCTTTTTATATGTTTATATGATTGTGTTAGATTATTATACATTAGATACATTATGTGAAGCTTACCTGAAAACAAACCATTACCAAGCTTACCTGAAAACAAACCATTCCAGCGCTGCACTGTCACCACTGAAGGGCGATTTCATCTTTACCTGTCTTCCTTCCGGTTCTGTGGACTCCGGCTGTGTGACTGGCCGGAGCTGCGATGACGTCACCTACGTGAGGAAGCCACCATTTACGGCACAAGACTGGCACTGCCTGGGCTGTTTGTCCAGAGCGCATGTGCCGATGGCGTTTTTGGCTGCATATACAGTAAATATCTCCGAAACGGTGCACATTTAGGAGATATTTACAGTACCTATAGGTAAGCCTTATCATAGGCTTACCTATAGGTACAAGTCAGAAGGGAAGAGACTGATGTGAATTATTCAGTGTAGGATGTATAAGCACTGTGGAATTTGTGAGCACTATGTTTTTTTTTTTCTGTTTTGTTTTTTTAACTTTTACATTTAAAAAGATTAAACGTTGCCCATATTAGCCAATCCTGTGTGTTGCATTTGTTACCTGCCTATATGTTTTGTGAAGTTTAAGTTGCAGTATAGTATAACAACTGAAATGTGTAAACGTTCATGGTTTTTCTAATTTTAATTGATTCAGTAGAATATTGCTTGATCCTCAAGATAAATCCATGCCCAATTTATAATCTTTCCCTTTCTTTCCAGGGATCACATTTATACGATAGACCTGGACACGCCACACTCGGATGAAATCTATTTCAGCAAAGTAAGTGTTTGGGGGTGGAGAGTAGTGGCTGCAATATTGGGTGTGCTTGTTGCAACTTTTATATATAGGTGCATGTTATGCTTACTGTTGCTGGTACATAGAGATTTTCCTATGAGAGTTTTAAGATAAATTTTATTTCCTTAAAGCTCCAATCTCCTGATTTTATCTTTCATTCTTTGCCCATTATGCATTAGTAAATTGTTAGACGCTGCCATTCTGCATGCTGTGACTTGGAGTTCCTATAGATCTTAGAGGGCTGCAGCTTTCTTTCAACAACTAGTTGACCAAGCATATTTAAAGACCAAAAATACAGTTATTTAATAGATGGATTTGTGAAAACTTCAACTCCTGCTCTCATGTTGCCTTGATGGAAATGTCTGAATGCCCGCAGGATTATCCATCAAATGGCTTTCATCCAGCTGAGTTATGCATTTGCATTATGTGTTAACATTTACTTAAAACACAAACAGCCGTTTTAGCAATGTTTTGTCTTGCTGTTAATAAGTGATTGCCTTAGTGCAATGCTTTTACTGACTCCTTGGCTATCAACTTGATGCATTACATAAGGCACACCATCTCATAAAGTACTTTTTTATAAAGAATTCAGAATTATAAGAATTTTTAAATCACTGGGCAGGTTCAAAACAAATTGGCTGTATTACATTTTTTCCTGGGTTTACAGCATTTTCATTATGATATTTGGAGTTTATATTAAAATTGGGAATTGATATTTCTGGAGGAACATGTGTAAGGATTGAAACATATGTTCAATGCATATAGGTGGAAAAGAATGGGGCGAGGTCAGAATGTATGCTCCCAAGGTCAGAAGTCTATGTGAATTGTGAGTGCAGCTGCTTAATGCCTTCAGCAACTCTAGCAAAGATTTATGTTGGCAACTTAGGACAATGTCAGAGCTGAGCTTTTACTAAATGCATTATTGGTCCTATCAATATTGTGCTGGAATTAAAAAAATTTCAGGTAGCCCATTTCAACTTCTGTTCCAAAAGCTCTCACTTCGCTGCAGACTGGAGTCACCTCTGACATTTTGGGCTGCACATTTTTCCCCTACCCCAGGGTGTGAGACCGATGGGAGCCTGCAATGGTCAGGGTTTTTAATACCCGGTCTGTATATTCAGATGGCTTCACTTTTGGTGCCTTGGGCATGTAGGTTTCCCCATTGCAGACCAGTCTTGCCCTTTTTTCCACAACTGCATTTTAAATGTCATTACATAATCACCTTGTTGCTTTCGCCAAGAAATACTGATATCCTCAGAAGATACATGCAGAGTAAATGTATTGGGCGGGTTGAATATGTTCACCCAGTAGATTGTTCTCTTATCTCAACAAAAGGGTAAACCCACTTTGGAATATTGTAATAGGGTTTACATGTGTGCTTGGGTAAACCTCCCCTGAACTATTTATTTTGACAGCTAGAAGCCGGCGTCTAAAACGCCCGTTTTTGCTGCGTTTTGCATGCCGCATTTAGGAGCGTTTTTGAGAATTTTATTTATTTATTTTTTTTAATGGAAATGCCTGTAAACTAAACACTCTTAGGCCTCCTTTATGCTGCTGCTAAATGGACGTTTTGAGGCATTTTGGCATTTTTTTCAGCTGCCCCTGAACTTTCCTCTGTTATCTTATCAGTACATTTACATAGGGTCAATTAAGGTCGTTTCCAGGCAGTTGAGTTTAAAGGCTTTTTTTGGAACGCAAAAAAAATGGGTTCAGACGCCGTTTCAGAGGCATTTGAAATGCCAAACAGCTTCCAAACGCGGTAACTCTCGTCTAGAACCGTTTAGTTTACAGGCGTTTCTATTCTAAAAAAACGCTCTTAGACGCAAACGCGGCTAAACGTAGCATGCAAAATGGACGTTTTAGACACTGGCTTCTAGCTGTCAAAAAAAATCGTTCAGGGGAGGTTGATGTAGTATCCCGTGTCAATGGAGCCTCAGACGCGAGTTACCGCGTTTAGGCGCATTTAGAGGCGTTTACAAACTGTTTGTTTCAAATGCCTCTGAACTTTTGTCTGAACCCATTTTTTTGCATTCCAAAAAAAGCCTCTAAACTCAACTGCCTGGAAACTACCTTAAACGACCCTGTGTAAATGTACTGATAACATAAATGAGTTCAGGGGCAGCTGGAAAAAACATCCAAATGCCCCTGAATGTCCTTTTATCAGCCTCAGTGTGCATGAGGCCTTAAGCAACAAAATTATGCCTGTCTCTGGACTTTTTGTAAATGAAGTCTTCAAATTGCAAAATGTATTCTAAATGAGGTTTAACTAAAGGTCTATGTAGGGGAATCGGGACTTCTGAATTCTCCTGATGGCTACCCCTCTGGTGATGCATACTAGAATTTTGTTCACTATTCCCGCTGCCTGTTCGTACTGCTAATTGCAATCATCTGAAATAAGTACTCACAAATAAGGATGGGTTTGGGCGTGTTCGGAACCGAACATGCCCGAGCCCGCCAGGAAGTAAAACCTGCGCTGTGCTAATCACAGGCAGTGAGACATTTCCCTGATGCGCAGCTGCAGCGATCGGGGAATGTCTCACTGCCTGTGATTAGCGCAGGGTTCACTTCCTGGCGGGCTCAGGCACGTTCAGTTCTGAACACGCCCGTGCCCATCCTTGCACTCAAATCCTTTTCCTCTGTAGTGCGGAACATTCAAGTACTTTGTGGTGAGGTACCTTTTTTATAAGTATGATTTTAAAAGTACCTAATCCAAAAAAAAGATTTGAAGGATTGGATATACCCAAACACTAACACATCCACCCCTCTGCTATATAGTGTGTAACATCTACAAGCACTGGTTAATAATCCTATGCATCATCTTGAATATGCACCACTCTGAAGTCTTTGCTATTCTATAGATAATAGAGCTCACATCAAAGACGCAGAAATCCTCCTCTGGAATGCTGAGCATCTCTTTCTTCAACTTTGTACTTCTCTGTGTTATTATGCTGATGGTGTGAAACTCTACCCAGGGATTTCTATATGGCCTGCTAGAGCTGCATGCCTCATTAGCATATAGCTATGCCTGTGGTGCAAAGAGCTACGAGGAGAATGATCATAAAGCCATCCCTTGATACAGACAACAACTAAGTGTGTCATATCTGTGCCTCTATTCATTGCCGAACCGTTTTTTTTTTTTTTTTTTTTTATTTCAGTGTGCCATTTTTACATCTCCCATGTACAATAGTGTGTTATTAGCGACATACAAATGTAAAGCAGCAAATGTTTTATTCTGGTCTACAGAGTAAAGAGGCAGCAAAGCAAGCTTTCTGGGGATCTGTACAGACAGGCAATCAACAATTGACACAGCCTTGCACGGCGGTATTGCCCAAGTGACCATACACCTGTCAGAGAACATGTTGGACGTTTCAAACATTGCATTATATGATGCCTTTAAATAGATGACAATTAATCATAAGGGAGACACTTGCATCGCTTAAACCTCTGTCCTGCAACTTGTTTCCCAAATTCAACTCTGACATTAAAAATCAAACACATGGCAGTCTCTGGAGTGCTAATTGATTTTCTCCTCACCTGATCTTTGCAGAAACTGACATGGAAATCCAAGCAGCCGGATGTTGACACCTGCAGAATGAAGGGAAAGCATAAGGTAGGCAGTTTCCATTTCTCTGTCTGACACCAAAGGTTACCCTTTAGACGCTTATCTGTGCTGGGAGTCTGTGATGTGTTATGGATCACAGCACACACTGCTCCAGCGGTAATTATTTTTTCAATTAACTTGGTGACTTTAAATTGCAGAACAGTGTCTTCTTTACTGATAAATATCATGTTAAAATGAATCCTATACAAGACCCTTGGAATGGGATTGGCATTAATAGAAGGCAAAGTGCAGCACTGCATTAGCCGAAAAATGTAACTTTTTTTTTTTCTTTTTTGAACAAAACCTCAGCCAAGAGAAATATAGAAACTGGCATCCCTGATTTTCTTCTGAAATGCTAGTTGTTTGGCTGTTTGGGTCCTTTCAGGAGCCTAGTACACATGGGCCAAATGTTGGGCAACATTGGCAGGTTCAATAAAAATTGTCCGACATTCGGCCCGTGTGTATGGCAGCCAGTCCAACAGAAGCTGGCTGAACGGCTTTCAAAGGGTCGTGACCAAAAACGGTCTGACCGACTCCTGACCAGCGTTCTCAGCCAATGGCTGAGAGCACTGACTGGAGTGTTCTGGTGAGGGGGTCGTCCCCCTGTCAGAACACAATAGCACAGCAGGGGTGATCAATGTACTAACCTTAGACTGTTAGTACAATGGCTCCAACCTGAGCTGTGTGTTTTTACAGTGGGTTGAACAAAAAAAAGCTAGTAGTATATACTAGGCTTAAGCCTTATACTTCCAGCAAGCACGAGTTCCAGCTTGATGTCTAAGCTGTAAACACATTTTCAGATAACCCATAGGTTTTTTTTCTTTGCTGGTTGGGGCCTGTCAATCCTGATGAAATATTGTCATCAGTTTGGAGGTGAGGGAAAAATCTTGTCAGATGGGCCACAGATAGCAAGAAAAAAAACCCAAGAAGGGTTTTAACGGTTCTCCGTTCTATCCCCAAAGCTGCAAAAAAAAAAATTGGCTAGGGACACACTTTGAAATGAGGTTTCCTTAAAGAATGCATGTTGTTATTTCTCCGAAGTAGTAGTGTAATTTAATTGCATGATTAATTCAAGAAAATTTTCAGCAGCTCTTTGAAACCAAATTCTGTATCATTCTGCCCCCTACTGACTACTCTTCTAATAGAGAGTGACAGCCCAGTGCATCATGCCTGGCATTTAATAACTTCCTATTAACGATTAAAACCACCCAACTGGAACTACTCTGGTTACAAAGAAAGGCATAGCCATTCATGGGCCACAATGGCTTGAGATGACTGCTTAATGATGATGAAAATGACTGTAGAATAGGGTGCCCATGCATCAATTTCATATCTTTGGTAAGCTCGCAGTTGCTCTCAGAGGAACGCATTAGAAACCCTGCTCCAATCACTATTCTTACCCCTCAGATAACTGGTGCCGGTGCTATTTAGCCCCATCTCCATGAATGATGCATGCATGTCTGACTGCCTTCATAATTTATGGACAGCTAGAAAGAATAACATATCTAAATGAGAGATATGCTGCACTATGGGGTACCTAATTATGGCTGGGTAAACAAGAATGTTGAATGAAATCATGGTAGGTTAGACAAGGCAGAATAGATACACTAGTCGATGTTCTAGTATCTTGAGAACTTGCTGTGTTGGACCTAAATTTTTTTTCCCCCCCCCCCATCTGCAGGATGAATGTCATAATTTTATTAAGGTTCTACTAAAAAGGGATGAAGAAACCTTGTTTGTCTGTGGAACTAATGCCTTCAATCCTGCCTGTCGGAATTATAGGGTGAGTATTTTTACATGTTTAATTTAATTGCAGATCTAAATAAGGTTAACAGAGCTGACTGTAAAATTTATAAAACCACTCACCAGTGTTATACACCAGTGGGTGTAAATGCATTTATTTATTACAGGCATTTGTATAGTGGTGATGTTCCAAGCTGTAAAAATACATGCGTTTTTAGCGAAGACATCACAGCTTCTAACTGAAATGACGACAATGTGATACCATAACATGCTTTTTCATTGCAACAAGAGTGCAACAAAGTGTGGTAACCCAAAGCAATCAATCAGAATTCACTTTACAGAATCTAAACGGGTACTTGACATGAGAAACTACAATTGATATAAATGCAATACTGGGAGACCTTATCCAATTGTAAGTATTTGTTCACATGTGCAATGCCCTCTGAATAGCAATAGGTTATATCATCTCCTCACCACCCGATTTAGTCCTGTAAATGCAGCACTACCATGCCGCAGTGACATGCAGGTGGTTGCAGCACAGCCCCATAGACTTGCATGTGTCACATTTGTCAGCAGTAATGCTTGCCGTATGCGGCATGCTGTTTGCTTTTTGTCATGGGCGCTAAGCGCAGCATTGCACCTAATTGTGTATGTACAGTGGCTGCATGTCAGTGTTCAGAGGGTGGTAAAAAACCATGGCAGAATCACCCGTCCACTTGTGTGACCGAGCAGAGAGAAGTGTACATTAACAAGGACAGGTGTTTGCATCCAGCTGTGGACAAGGAAGCCTATTAAAATCAATGACAGGTTGACCCTGTCCTTGACTGTCCACATGAAATTGCTCAAGGATTGATTACATGCGTTAGGAAGGATGATCTGCTCTGTATGCAAATTGTTTGCATCCAAGATTGCTTAACTGTCCTTAAAGCAGAGTTCCACCCAAAAGTGGAACCTCCGCTTTACGTACTCCGCTTTTTTTTTTTTTTTTGAAGCCTGCTGACGTCATAGAGCCACTCCAGACTCTGGAGGGATTCCCAACAATGTAAGGATCCACCCAGATGCATTACAGGCAACTGGCTCAGCCCCTCAGTGCCCTGCTGTGAACCTGAGCCAGTCACTCCTGCCTGGTGCTCCAGCGAGCGCTGGAGATGCAGAGCAGAGAGCAGTGCCTGAAAGTCACTGTTCTCTGCTTTGAGAGAACCCCAGAACTGAGCAATCAGCGGTCATTGATTGCTCAGTTGGGTTTAGAGCTGGTGAGGGACAGGTGCAGGATTGGAGCAATGCTGCAGCAGGTAGGTACGTATGTATGTTTATTTTTTTTTACTATTCCCACACTTCTCCTTTAGGCCTAGTTCACACCTGAGTGTTTCTGCTTGAAGCTTGTAGCTGTAAAACTCTCAACAAGCCAAATCCATTCATTTCAATGGCCCCTGTTCCCATCTGAGCATTCTGTCCCCTGAAGCAAAATGTCTTTTGCTCATAAAAAAAGTAGATAAGCTTCATTTTGGCAGATTTGGCCCCATAGACTTCAATGGGAATACCTGAAAATGTGCGTCAGAGCGTTTTACGAGTGTTTTGTCACACATTTTCTGTTCGAGCAGCAGCCCTCCACCTGTAAAGTGAGTCTAACGGCATAGGTTTTTTATCTTGATGCATTCTATCCCCCCCCCCCCCCAACATTGGCTCCCGCTGCTGTACAGTCAGTGTGCCAATGAGGAGAGAGAAGGGGCGCCAGAGGGCAGCAGCTCCATGTCTGTATGGACACAGGGCAGTTTCTCAGCTCGGGTGCCCTCATAGCAAGCTGCTTGCTGTGGGGGCACTTGGCAGGAGGGAGGGGCCAGGAGTGCCGACGAGGAACCCGAGAAGAGGAGGACCCGGGCTGCTCTGTGCAAAATCACTGCACAGAGGAGGTAAGTATAACATGTTTGTTATTTTTAAACAAAAAAAACAAGACTTTAATATAACTTTAATCTCCTCAACCTAGTGCTTTCTATTGACTAAACAAAATGCCTGAAGCTGTTAAATTCTTGTAATACGCGTCTAAAACACTTGTTAGGCTCCATTTACACAGGACACTGTTTCAACCTACCCTGAATGTTTTATCTTAACAGTTAGAAACCAGCGTCTAAAACGTCAGTTTTTCTGTGTTTTGCATGCCGCGTATGCGTCTAGGAGCGTTTTGAAATATGAAACCCTCCTAGGCATGAGTTACTGAGTTTAGGCGTGTTTACAAACTGTTTGACGTTTCAAATGCCTCTGGCGTCTGAACCCATTTTTTTGCGTTACAAAAAAAGCCTCTAAACTCAACTGCCTGGAAATTACCTTAAACAATCCTGTGTAAACGTACTGATAAGAGAGTTCAGGGGCAGCTGAATAAATGCCTAAATGCCTCTAAACATCTGTGTAGCAGTGTAAATGAGGCCTAATACACTTCTAAAAATGCTCAAAAACTCTCAAATACCTGAACTCTGCTCAGGTTTGAATGCAGCCTTAGACCGACCATACACAATTTGAATAATGAGCAGGCTGAATGTACCAAGTTTATCGATCACATTTTGTACCAACCAGTCTGGTGGATTCACTTGTGATTATCACAAGAGGCTGTTATAATCAGTCTTCTCCCGACGGGGACGGCTTCCTGGTTAACGAGCTTAAATAAGATGTATGCAAGTTGCTCTATATTTGGGTTTCTTCTGTGCTAAAACCAATGGTTTTGTATCTACTGATGACTACAGGGCATAAAGACATAATTTGCATATCTCCACCTGCCATTCTTAAATGAGGACCATTTGTGTGTTCAATGTTAATGAAATGTGTGGAGGCCTTCTGTTGTAAGAGGATAATTCCACAATAATGCTTTAATGAAAAGCACTTCATTTTCTAGGTACAATCTGTATGCTGTTTATATGCAGCAGGCCCAATAAAAATAGTCTTTTGGCATGTTGCTCCTATAACCCAACTAGACAGATAAATTAGCTAAGTGTGCTGTCATGAGGCCTTGCAGATAACTGAGCGGGTTGCACACCTGCGTTACTATGCTGGAATTTGGTATCTTTCCTCTTTATCTTTCTCAGCACTGCAGGCCTTGGAAAATAAACTACCTCACGATCCCAAGGGCCTGTCTATTCCACTGATAATCATCCATAGCTGTGGGGGCAGCAGCTGATTGTTTACCTCCCATAGATCTTTCCCTTCTCTCAGTGCACACTACAGTATTTTGCATTCAGTACTGAAAATGTGGGCACTTTGTCCGGTAATTTTATTATACTGAAGCGAATAAACAAAATGCAGTATTTTTTAATGAATGCCTTCTCGCTGTTTTCTAATGAAACGGGTGGGAGTCTGTTAAATGCTTACCAGTCAGTGTGCGTTTTGCTGCTATTTTCAGTCATTGGATGTTAAATTATACAAATCTCTGCACAGTAACATTGGTTTTAGGTGTTGTGTAATTCTTTAGATAAAAATGGACACCTGTTTAAGAATCCTAAGGGAAGCCGGTGCTAGTAGAGGGTGCGTCTTTCTTTTTAATCCTTTTGTTTATCAGTGCTGGTAGGCAGTGGTTGCGTGCTAGAAAAGTCTGCTTTTCCTGCACTCCTCCACCATTCTCTGCGTGTAGCTGTGAGGAATACGCAGCTGGTTTTCCAATAGCCTTGCCAAGCACTGACTTCCCTTACTCCTTGTCATCAATTCATTCTTGTGCGTTACAATTAATGCTTCTAACAAGTCCTAATAAGTTGCCTTAGCTCTTTTGCTCTGCTCTTTTTGGGAATAATTTATTATTTTTTTAACCTTTTACATAACACAAGTGATCCATCTCTTCCATTCTCACAGATGTTTTCTCACAATACCGCCCTTCCTTGGTAGATATCATCACCTGCTGTCCATGTCATTTGAACCACAAGTGAGATGTGTAGGGGAAACGCACACCAGTTAACATGGACACCTGTGTTCTTCCTGTCTGTTCGGCAAGCTTTGCAGATGGTACTCCATCAACCTTTGACACTCTGAACAGATGATGGGGCCTCTTTCCCGGGCAGCAAAGTAAAAAGGCAGATGGGGCATCATAGGTGCAATAAGCCCAGCTTATTTCCTTTCTTCTAACTCTTCCAACTCCGGCTTGGCTGTGCTGCCCGCAAAAGTAATTGCTTTCTGAGAGGCTGGACAGTGAAAATTCATGACAGGAAACAAATGATGACAGGTCCTCAGCTGAGTGATGAAAGCTTTATAACATATGAGTTAAAAAAGTTAATTGCTGCCTGGTACGGCAAGCAAGGTTATTTCTCACGAACCTTAAGCAGTTTTTGATTTATGTCAGGTATACCATTGCGAGGAATGTATCTGCAAGATGGATTGCATTCAAATTTGCAAAATAGCCAACAATGATGTATGATTTGCTTCAGCTCCTAGTACTGGTTACTCTTCAAATACAAGCTGTGATTGCAGAGCGTCAATAGACACCGAAGTTTGACTTTATCTTTTATGCTTTACCTGTTGACGTATGATATTAACATCTGTTTGAGCCATAACAAAGTGCTTGATATAGAACTGTCCAAAAACAATTTGTAAAAGGCCAGATAGTAACATTTGGACCCAACTTAAAGCGGTATTAAACCCAAAAGCAAACTTTTTTATTATATTCGAGCTTACGAATTCTTAGATGTGATGACTGCAATATTTTACTTTTTTAGGCTTTCTTACTTTTTTTTTTTTTTTTCCCCATCTAGTAATCTGGCCAATAAAGCCTAGTACATACGGGCCGAATGTCGAACGGTTGCATAAAAACCGGCTGATATTTTTGCCCCAGTGTATGGCAGCCGGTCCGACAGGAGCTGGCCGGCTTCTATCAAATGAGCATGCTGGAAAACCAGCAACCGACTGGCTCCCACTCATTGGCTGAGAGTGCTGACTGGAGTGTTCTGATAGAGGGGCAATAGCTCTGAAGGGGAGATTGCTATACTAACATCGGATTGCTAGTACAGCGGCTCTGATCCGAGCTGTCAGTTTTTTTTTTTGTTTTTTTTTGGGGTTGAACAAGAAAAAAAAACTAGTAGTGTGTACTAGGCTTATGCATGTTGGTTTGCAAAAGAACCAATTCACCTGTAATTGTATTAGTTAAGAGTGTTGAGACAAGTAATTTTACCACTGATAGAGGTTCTTACAATACTCAGCTTTTATTCGTGCAAAACCTATATCCCCAAAGAAAAAAAAAAGATTGCAGTAACTGCAATGTGAGCTGAAGCTTGGTTTAAATTTCTAAATCTAATGCAAAATCTAAATCTACTAGTACATCCAACACCC